>PVJH01016672.1:0-49822 GCA_004026705.1 Nesogale talazaci
TAAGAACACCCTTTTAGGCAGATATGGTTATCCTCATTTTATGGTGAAGGCGTATAGAGATTAAATCACTTTCCCTGAATCATATAACTAGCAAGTACCCACTGCTCAACTGTTTGTTGCCACCAGGAGTCCTGCTTCTTGGGTCTGGGAACAAGTAGTACTATGCTAAGGTACTTTGCCAGAAAGTCTACTGGCTGGGTCATGGTGGCATAAATCCCATTTCCTCTGTTCTCCTTGATTCTCACAACCCTCACCAACATTCATCAGCACTGGCCTGTTTTTTGCTTCACTGACTGCCCCCAACTGCCAATGAAGTTCAAATTCAAAGGCTTCTCGTAATCTTTGCTTAACAAACAGTTGTAAAATGGGACAGAGGAAAAGTTATCACCTCCTGGATCACTGCAAACAGAAAAGTAGCACTTTCATGGCCAGGATTGGGACCATGGGTTAATCTGCTTAAATATTAATTTAATGTCAACAACATTGACAGCCATGCCCGAAGCCAACATCATCAACATGGACAGCGACGGTCTTGTCCTGTTGAACATCCCAAAGCCACGCTCACAAGATGAGAAATCTGACAAGGCAAATAAACGAAGCACGCACAACCTTGGGCTGAAGGGAAACATCATTCTTTCACCTTTCCCCTCAAAACCACCTTCAAACACAGCCCTCACAGAACACAAACACAAAACCAGTTCTTTTCTCCCCCTGCTACTGAGGGAATGGGTATTTCTGAAATCTGCCTGAGGTCACAAACCTACAGACAGCGGGAGTGAAGTCAGTTATTCTCAGAGGGAGACAGACCTCTAGTAGTCTTACTCTAAGGTCCTCACCCTCCAGGAAGAAGGATCCCCAAAGAAAAGCAATGAGCTAGACAGCTGCCTGGGGTTCGAAACAAGGCTATTCATCTGAGATTTGGGTCAAGTTGGGAATGAATCCACATAACAGCCTCTTTAGTTCATTTCTACAGCTGGATTAACTCGCTAGAAAGCTAAACAGCTGGCTAAGATCCCATTTATTCAGAAACAAATACTCACTCATTCGCTGGGCTAATTCTGGACCAGAGATAACAAACTCAAATCTGACAGGATGCTATAAGAAAATAAACAGAAACCTGCGAAGCACTTGCCTAGATGTGAAGTCAAAGGCAACCAATGCCTATTTAGCAAGACCTCTATCCCACTGCTGTCAGTGGCTAACAGAATCCAGCATTGCCAAATGATCTGATTTTTTTTTCAGAGAAACCAGAAATCCAGATGCTTATGTGAAATCTTCCTATTTTATATTAATATCTTTGTTAAATATCATAAGGCACACAAATCACATCTGTGGACTGAAGCTGGCTGTCAGACTCTATCAGCTTTATATATGTTCCAATGCTGCTGTTTAGATAATGGGGCTTAAGTGCTGACAAATCTGAATTGTGAGATGCAGTCAGTATGTAGATGGAGCTTTGCTCATTTGAACCTAACCCTGTAACCACACTTTGCTAGTACACAGCCAAGCTCTCTGGGAGTGAAACTTCTGGTTTATAGCTTTTGTCAATTTCCATAGTGTAACCAACCCTGCTAAAAAGGGCTAACCAAAGGTTAACAATTTCAATTTATTCAGCAGTTTCAAATTTATTTCAACCAGCTTCATTCTGGTTATACTGAATCAGAATTTTCCTTTCAACAAGATGACTCCTATAGCTTTCCTGGTGAGTGTATTTAAGTAAGTATTCCTTGGGAACCTTGTTAAAATGTAGATTCATTCAGTACATACGGGGTTGAAAGGGAGTAAGTGCTCCACAGTGGGTTGAATGCACTCTGTAAATAGGGATGGTGGTGGAGATTGCCCCTAGGTGCTCTGGGGTTGCTTTCCACTCAGTGATGCCATCACAAGAGAACAAAGCCCTGCCTGCCTGGTCCTGTGCCCTCTGCACAGCATGGCTCTGCTTCATCCACTGTCACAGCAATAATGTCAATCCATCTTCTCGAGGGTGTTCCCCTCAGTAATCTACTTCAAGCATGAGGTCCTTCTGCAGCAGTGGCTTTCAAACTGTCGTTGCAACCTCTTTAGGGGTTGAACGACCTTTTCACAGGGTTAGCTGAATCCTAACAGTAGCAAAATTAGCTATGATGTAGCAATGAAAATAATTTTATGGGCTGAGCCCCGGTGGCGTAGTGGTTGTGTGCGGGACTGCGGGCACAGGATTGGCGGTTCAAATCCAGCAGCAGCTCTCCAGGAGCAAGGCTGGACTTCTTACTCCCATCAGGGCAGTGATGCCCTCCCCAAAATAAAATAACTATGGTGAGGAGGGTGGGGTTCACAACACGAGGTACTGTATTAAAAGGTCGCGGCATTAAGGTTGACAACCACTGCTCTATAGGGACTGGTCCCTCCCGATGACATGTCCACAGCCCAAGTGTCATCATCCTTGCTTCCAGGAAGCATCTGGCTGTTCTTTTTCTAAGACAAATTTGCTCTTTCTCCCGGCAGTCGATAAAGATTATTTGAAAATTTTCATGAATACCGTAATTCAAAAGCATCAATTCTTTGTCTTCCTTACTGTCCAGAATTCACATATATAAGAGGTAGTCTGAGGCTGGCTTGGGTTAGACACACGTAAGTCCTCAAAGTGACAAATTTAAAGTGGTCTTTTTGCAACAGATTTACCCAATACATCATGTCATTTGACTTCTTGATTACTGCTTCCATGGATATTGATGGGAATCCAAGTAAAACTGAAATACTTTCTCTGTTTATCATGAGACTTATGATTGGTCCAGTTGTGAAGATTTTTTTTTTTTAATTTTAGGCATCACTGCCCTCTGGTGGTGGGAGTAGGAGGCCCAGGCTTTGCTCCTGTGGAGCCACTGCTGGAATTGAACCTCCATCCCAGTGGGTCGCAGTCCCGCGCACGACCACGCCACCGGGGCTCAGCCCCAGTTGTGAAGATGTTTATGTTCAAATGCAACACATACGGAATATCTTCTCTTTAGTAGACTCCCTCCACTCCTGATGCCATGTTTCCTTACACAGTCTAGCCTCTCAGAGTGTGTGCTTAGCAGGCAGGTTGAGTAAGTATGGGGGCAGCATACAGCTCTGACACACGTCTTTCTTGATTTTACACCCTGCGGGTAGCCCCTTCTTCAGTTTGAACACTTTCCTTTTGGTCCATGAATAGGTCCCATGTGCACAACTAAACATTCTGCAATTTCACTTCTTTGCAATGTTATACAGATGGTTGTGATTCACGTATTTCAATGCCCTTTAATAGTTAATAAAAACACAATGAACACCTTACTGGTATTCTCTGCTTTTAGCCAAGATCTACCTGATATCAGCAACGACACCATCTCCCCTATTCCATGTCCTCTTCTGAATCCAGTCTGAATTTCTGGCAGCTTAGCCGTGTACTGTTGCAACCCTTTCTGGATGATCCTTAACAAAATTTTATTTGCACGAGGCAGTAATGATATTGTTCTGTTGTTTCCACATTTGATTTAATCACCTTTCTTTGGAATGGGACCACATATGGATGTCTTCTAACTGGTTGGCCATGGTAGCTGTCTTCCAAAGTTCTTGGCGTTAAAGAGTGAGCACTTCTAGCAATGCATCCATCACTTGTTGGAACATCTCAATGGATATTCCATCAATTCCTGGAGTCTTGCATTTCCCCAGTGCCTTCAGTGCAGTTTAGATGTCCTTCATTTGGACACCATCGTTTCTTGATCATAGGCTGCCTCCTGAAATGGTTGAACTTTGACCAATTATTTTTGGCAGAGTATCTATTCCTTCCATCTTCTTTTGATGCCTCCTGCAGGTTCAGTATATTGCTCAAAGAACCCGTCAGCATTGCAATTTAAGACTTAGATTTCCTTTACGTCTTTCAGTTTAAGAAAGGCCAGGGCTGAGCCCCGGTGGCATAAGTGGTTGAGTGCGGGACTGCGGCCCGCGGGCTTGGCGGTTCAAATCCAGCGGCGGCTCTCAGGAGCAGCACTGGGTAGCTCCCACGACCACCAGAGGCAGTGGTGCCCCCCAGTAAAAACCAGGGAAAAAAAAAAAGAAAAAAAAAGGCCAAACATTTCCTTCTCTTTTAGTTTTCTAATCCCAGGTTTTTGTAAATTCTATGGAAATGCTTTTTCTATTTTTAAGCCTCCTTTTGAAATCTTCTGTTCAGTTCAGTTCTTCAACATTTCTTCCATCTGCTATAGTTACTTTACATTCAAGAGCAAGTTTCTGCATTTCTTCTGACATCCATTGTATGTTTTATTTCTTTCCAGCCTTCTTAATAACTTTTTGCTTTCTCTATGTGTGATGCTCTTGATGCCATCGCACGATTCTTTGGTCATTCATCATTACTGTTCAATGCATCAAACTTAATGAAAACAAAAATAATGAGGACTCTCTAATTTTTTAAAAAACAAAGTATAGACCCCTAAAGATAATCTTTAAGGAAGAAAGCTATTACTGCCCTCACTTGGCAAGCAAAACACATCATTGGAGGCCAACAGTTTATTGCCTACTCATAATCCCAAGGTTAGCAAGTGGTAAAATTATAAAAGTTTCCAAACTATGACTCTGATACATTTTCTTATGTATCAAAAGTATCCAAGCAAGTATGGGGCAGGCTGACCCCTGGTGGCGTAGTGGTTGAGTGTGGGGCTGCAGCCCACTGGCTTGGCGATTCAAATCCAGCAGCAGCTCTCCAAGAGCAAGGCTGGGCCTCCTACTCCCACCCGAGGGCAGTGATGCCAAAAAAACAAACAAACAAGCAAATATGGGGAACATCTCAAATTACAGATCGATTTGAATGACCTGGAAGCTTGCTGAAACACGATTGCTGGGCTCCCCTTAGATAATGGAGAGTCTCAGTGTTTCTAATAATATCCCCGGTCATGCTAAGTGGATTCTGTGGTCCTGGAACAAAATTCTCTTTTTGTAGTTGTAATTTTTTTTTGTGGTAGCACATGTGTACATTTTTGTGTGTGTGATAGCCAATTGTACATTTACTCGAGGTGACTGAAATATGGTATGATATATGTACTAAGTCGGAATTTTAAAAATTCTGAAGTTACTTATTGTGATGTGAGCGAAAAGAGTACAGCAGTTCAGTTGATCAGTATCACGTTCAGCAGTTTATGGACATTTTCATTCAGCTCATGCATTTCAAACTCCTCAAGGCACCACCACTTACCCCAGTTCCTCCTAGGGCTTTCCATTTCCACTCCTGCTCCTTTCCAAACCCTCTGTCCTTGGGGAAATGCTGTCCTTTTGATCTAAGATGGACCTGAGCACAGTTCCACATGTGAGGGGTGATTCAGGGTCTCAATCTATAGGGTCGGGAACTACACGTTGAGAGTAGTAAGAGGAGAGTACACTGAGGTAGTAAGAGGAGAACAGTAACTTACTCACCCCAGGGAGCGAAAAATGGTGTCTGGTAGAGTACAGCTATAATCTTTCTCACAAATATCAATAATATAAAAAGAAATAGGTCCTAGGCATCGGCCCCAATTCCAACTATGTGGACAGCCCACTCTCCCAACAGAAGAATTTACTTCAGAGGAAAGCGCTGAAGCTACAGCTCTGGGAGAGGGACATGTCTATCAGAGCACAACGGAGCACATGAAGGGAGAGGAAGAGAGAGTGCAGCACATCCTGGACCACCAAGCCTTGAGGATGATAGTCCTCTTCAGAGCAGTCAATACACACGACCAGAGGGCCTACCCCACTATGAGACACGACGTCCCTCAGTGACCCATAGTACTAGGGGGGACAACACCACAGATACACTGGGGGAACTGAGCCCAATATGACCCCACATGGAGGTGAAACACTGAGGGCATGCCAACAGAACAGCAAGGGGAGCACAGCAATGAAGTCCCCAAGGAACACAAAAAACAGATTTGGGGGCCAGGGTGTGACACCCCATCAGACTCAATGGGAAACACTCCTAAAGATCAACAAACAGACCTTGAACTATTTACAGACTTTTCTCTGCCATTGGTTTCCTTTTGGTTGATGTTTTTTGTTTTCTTTTGTTGCTTTGTTTTGTTCTGTCTTGTTTTTTGTACATATTATTATCTCTGCAGGAAGGAGAAAACAGAGCAGATTGGGGGAGACATGGGAGAGGGTGAGGCAGGGGAAAGGAAGTGGGTGTTAACAAACCCAGGGACAAGGGAACAACAAGTGACCCAAAATTGATGGCAAGTAGGGTTTAGGAGGCTTGGCAGGGCTTGATCAAGGGCAGTATAACTGAAAGGAATTACTGACACCCAAATGAAGGCATAACATGACAGTGGGACAAGAGGAAAGTAAAAGGAAATAGAGAAAAGAACTAGAAGGCAAAGATCCTTTATAAAGTTCTAAATACAGGATGTACATATGTAAATATATTTATATATGATGATGTGGAAATAGATCTATGTGCATATATTTATAGGTTTAGTATTAAGGTAGCAGACGGACATTGAGCCTCTACTCAAGTATTCTCTCAATGTATGAACATTTTGTTCTATTAACCTGACATTCCATAATGTTAACCTTCCTGACAAGATCGCTGAAGACAAAGTAGGTACATAAACAAATGTGGTGAAGAAAGCTGATGGTGCCCGGCTATTAAAAGATATAGCATCTGGGTTCTTTTTTTGGGGGGGTATCACTACTCTCCGGTAGTGGGAGTAGGAGGCCCAGCCCCACTGCTGGAATTGAACCTCTGTCCCAGTGGGCCGCAGTCCCACGCACAACCACTATGCCACCGGGGCTCAGCCCGCATCTGGGTTCTTAAAGGCTTGAAGATAAACAAGCAGCCATCTAACTGAGAATCAAAAAAGCCCACATGAAAGAAGCACCACCAGCCTGTGTGATCATGAGGTGTTGATACAATCAGTTATCAGGCATCAAATAAAAAAAATTCTATTATTGTGAATGAGGGGGAGTGCAACGTAGGAATCCAAATTCATCTTTAGGTAATTGGACATCCCCTTACAGAAGAATCAAGGGGAGGAGATGAGCCAGTCAGGGTACAGTATAGCATCCATGAAACATACAACTTTCCTCTAATTCTTTAATGTTTCCTCTTCCCCACACCCCACCACTATCATGACCCCAATTCTACACTACAAATCAAGCTGGACCAGGGGATGTACACTGGTACAGATAAGAGCTGGAAACAGGAAATCTAAGACAGATAAAACCCTCAGGTCCAATAACAAAAGTAGCTATACCAGTAAGGGGAAGGTGGGGGAGGAAGGGGAAACTGACCACAATGATCTACGGGGATGGACAAAGAAAATTGGGTGAAGGGAGATATCAGACATTGTAAGACATGAAAAAATAATAAAAAATTATAAATTATCAAGGGTTCATGAGGGAGGGGAAAATGCTCAAGTATAAAGAAAATGTTTTGAGAATGATGATGGCAAACACATGTACAAATGTGCTTGACACAATGCATGGATATAAGATTGTGATAAGAGTTAAATGAGGCCCCAATTAAAAAAAAAAAAAAAGTCAGAGGGATGAGCCCCAGTGGCGTAGTGGTTGAGTGCGGGACTGCGGCCCACTGGCTTGGCGGTTCAAATCCAGCAGCAGCTCACTGGGGCAAGACTGGGCCTCCTACTCCCACCAGAGGGCAGTGATGCCTCCCCCTGCCCCCCCAAAAAAAGACAGATCTTAAACACAAGGTATGCTCAGGAAACTCCAGAAGTATTAACTCAGTTTCCAAAACAAAATAGTTTACTAAATATGATGGAAAAGAAAACAATAATTCTAAGAGGTCCTACTGCCTTGAGGGAATTCAATGCCCCCAAACCAGTTACATCACTGCAACAGCAGCTGAGAAAAGTCCTTTCAAATGTGGGGAAAAAAACCACGTCAGCATGCTACCTTTCCCTTAAAGGGTGCTTTTGCTGGCCCTGGCTCCATAAATCAAATTGTAAGTGGCAGAAAAGGATATCTTGTTAAACCAAGAACAATTTGCATATAAAATGATTGCTTGTGAATTACAAATTAAACTCAAGATTCTCCCCCCCCCCCCATTTAATTCTTTATTCTAGGTAAATCAAGATTTGTTTGTCTTCAGAAAAGGGATCTTTCAGAGACCTGAGAGAGAGATGGATTTCAAACATGTCTGGGGACTAAGAAAGACAAGAAAGAAGACCTCAAAGATGGCTTCTTCTTTCCCTACACAATGATGGAGAGAGGCCACACCAAAGTGTCAAATGAGAGCAAACCAGAGAATGACTGTGTCTTCCAGAGCTTGATCCCTGCATAAAGAACTGTCCAGATTAACAAGAGGAACCAAAGCAGGGAATCTTCTTAGAGGTTTCATTACTTGAAGTCACCTCCAGGGGACTTTTCTCCATCTAAACTTGCAAGTTGTTTCCTTGGTCATTTCTATCATAGGGCATTAAGTCCTCACACTGTGAAACAAGAGGATGGCAGCAATCAGAACCCCCTTTCCTCTGCCATAAATCTGAAGTCAGTCAGAAGATAGTGTTGCTATAGTCTGTTTGTACAATGCGTCTCCCCACCCCTTCCAGAGCAAAAAATAATGAAATGTATCACAGTTACTTTGCAGTGAGCCTTGGGTTGAACAAAACTCACAGGGAAAAAGTATTGGATTGAAGAGCTAAGAGGGCACAACGAATGACTTTTCCCATAAAACTTCCATTGTTCAGCATATTCTTTTTTTGGGGGGCGGGGAGGTGGGGGTGGAAATCACTGCCTGTGGTGGTCGTGGGCGCTACCCAGTGCTGCTCCTGAGAGCCACCGCTGGATTTGAACTGCCAAGCCCGAGGGCTGCAGTTCTGCACTCAACCACTTACGCCCCTGTTCAGCATATTCTTGTTGACATTAAAAAGTAAGGTAGTAGGTGAATGATAGATTAGCATTGCTGGACTAACTATTCTGGCGGATTCCTTGAAACAAGTTCCACAGTATATATAAACAGACAAGGTAAATACAAAGCTAATTGAAACTGACAGGACTAGGTACTTGGAACAGTCTCTTGAAGACATGAATACCATTGTCAGAAGCACCACTTTTTAAATGACATTAGATTCTTTAGGGGCTTATCAATTTCTTATGTTTTTGATTTTTTTGGGGTAGTTGAAAGTTTTCCTATTGCATTCTGTTTTTGGTAAATCATTAATTTTGAAGGTCAATCTTTAACAGAAATTTGGTTCTGTTAATAATGACCTTAAAATATTTTAAAGCAATGTGGAGAAGGGAAGGGAAAAAGGAGGGAGGAAGAAGGATGGGAAAAAATGCAGCTTTTGGCCAATTCTGTTCTACACAGGGGTCCAATTTAATGCTTATCTCGTGGTTTACGGTTCTTTCCTGTACATGCAAGCTAATATAAAGACTAGTTTTGATCATTATCTAAGTGGTGTCGTGGTTACTCATTGGGCTGCCAACCTTAAGTTGAGCAGTTTGAAAACACCAGTTGTTCAGAGGAGGAAGATGAGGCTTTCTACTGCCTACAAAGAATTGACTATCTTGGAAACCCACAGGGCTAATTCAATCCTGTCCTAGAGTCACTAGGAGTTGGAATGGAATCAATCACAGGGAGTTTGTGTGTGTGTGTGTGTGTGTGTGTGTGTGTGTGTGTGTGTGTGTGCGCGCATGCGCTAGGGTGAAAAATCTAAGTACATTTTTAATATATGAGAGGATATAGTCATCAAACACAGGAACGCTGGTAGTGTGGAGGGTTGCATGTTGGGCTCCTAACTGCCAGGTCAGCAGTTTAAAATAATCAGTGGTCCACGAGAGAAAGACGGGGTATTCTATGCCTGTGAATAGTTACAGTCTTGTAAACTCACAGGGG
The DNA here is from genome assembly GCA_004026705.1 of Nesogale talazaci. NCBI lineage: Eukaryota > Metazoa > Chordata > Mammalia > Afrosoricida > Tenrecidae > Nesogale > Nesogale talazaci. The sequence goes on from PVJH01016672.1 coordinate 9,818, forward strand.
AAGTCTGGCCCTGTCCTATAGGACTCCTGTGAGTTAGCCTCAACTGGATAGCAGTGAGTGTTTTTTTTTTAAATGGAACCTTTATCAATAAGTAAGCGCCTCTAATATTCTAGTCTACAGAGTGCTTGGTTACAGGTGACCCCTGGGCCTTAGCACTGCCTACCTTGCCCTCAAGCACTCTTCCCCAGATACCGGCATAGTTGGCTCTGGAACTTCTTGTTTCAGTTCCAATCTGATTTCATCACAGGCAGGTCTTTTCAGAGAGCCCTATCCCCCTTGCTCTGATTCCCCCAACCCCCTCTGCAACATTTCTCATTGCTCGATATATTACAGGTTCACTTGCTTTTTCTCCCCTTATTGACTACTTTTCTGCATGAGAATACAAGCTCAAAATGGACAGGGACTTTTCTTTTGTTCAAACAATACTTGACACATAACAGGAATTCAATAAATATTTGCGAGTGAGTGAATGAATGCGAAGGAGAACGAATGATAACACATGCACAGCATTCTAAGAATCTCATGCTTTCTGGAAGGACAAGGGCACATCACTGGCAAACACCTGCAGAAAACAATTCTTCTTCAATTCCGTCTATACTTTGCCCAGGTCTGAACATGGCAACAGAAGGCACTTCACGTACTTTCCCTTTACAGACACACGCTGGCCTGGCCAGGCTGCTTAGCAAGAGTCTGCACGGGCTCTCGCCTCCAGTCTTTTCATTAGGTTCCAACAGCTTAGCTTTCCTGAAGTATAGGCTTCTTAATCTGTCATAATTAGATATGACCCTTTTCAGTGCAGAACCTTGAGAAACAGACTTACCCATGGCCAATATAGATTATCTTTCTTCTAGAACACATATTATCCTGGGGGAGGGAAGGAGGCAGCCCCCACACCCACCCCTGCAGTTGCAAAATGCTCTTGTCACTTGGGTTCGTGTTTTCTTGTGGAGATGGACCAGATAGGGCATCTCTGAGAGCTCCAAGGGGCTCAAAGAACAGGGGTGAGCCAGCATTTTCTTCTGGCTCAGAACTGAGTGTTGCTGCCCGCCTCTTACTTGGACAGTGCTCCGAGCCCCTCTAAGCTTCCGTTACCTCACCTATGTGGCACAAGAAAGCTCTAATCCCCGGTGTCCCAAGATTACCTTTAGTCCTGATATCCTAGAAATTCACCCTCCTCTTCTCACTGGATTGCAACCATTGTTTTCAAGGAGGAGACCTTTCAGAAGCAGATCACCAGCTGGGTTTGAACCAACCCACATTCAGCCAGGTCTTGAACGACTAGCCCTTTGTGCCACCTTGTTCCCTTTCTGCTTATCTGTCTGGCTTTGTTTTTGACACTACATCTCCTATTTCACTGTATTCTTAGCAAGCCCTGTGAGCTGGGGGTGGGCAGTGTAAAGATGAAGGGTCTTGGTTACACAAGATAGGGAAAGCACAGATGCTAGAGTACTCTAACATACAGAGAAACTCACCCACACCACCTGCTAGTTGCCAAGTTTGTGGAAAATGAGCAAGGGAGGGAAACAATGCTAGCCAGGACATGGCATTATTCTTACTGATGGACTCCATCCTTCTTAAATTGCATTCTTTATTGAGTAAAAGACTTCATCATCTGTCTTTCTTTTTTCTGTAGGAGAAATTTATAAATTACATTTCTAAATGTAATTAAAAGACAAGAGATTTAGGCGAGCACATGGGTTATCGTCACAGAAGCAGTGATATTTAGAAGTCATAGAAGACTTTCCTGCAGGCCTCAGTCTATAAGTGCAAAGTCCATAGGTGTAAACTCTATGTGTATGTTTATATGCATGTATAACACTAGTGTGCTTCTCATGAACAGTAGTAAGAGTCTGAAAACTTCTAACTGAAATATTATGGAAGAAAGCATACCCTATCTAGTCTTGGTGGTGCAGTAGTTTAAGCACTGAGCTGCTCACAGAAACCAAAGCTGGTGTCTGAAACCGATCAGCCACTTTGCATGGGATAAAGGTGTGGCTGTGAGTCTGCCTTCAAAGAGCCATACGGCCTTGGAAACGCTGGGGGGCAGGTCTGCCTGGTGGAGTTGTCCTGAGCCAGGACCCACTTGATGACAACAGCTAGCCTTTAGGCTATCACACAGTAGGAAGGAACTATATTACACACTCAGAGAGAGAGAGAGAGAGAGAGAGAGAGAGAGAGAATTTTAAATGATCTTAAGCACTTAGGAGGTGCTTAGGTCACAGACAATCTCATTTAGTCTTTACTGCAATAACTGTGAAGTAGGAGCTTTCTATTTTCATACAGATGAGGAAGCAGGAGCACCGAGAGTTGAAGTAAACTTGTCCTAAGTCCCAAGGGAAGGTGGCGGGTGGTGGTGGTGTAATCAACCTTTTGGGGATGAGCTCTGGAGATTCATGACAGGTGAGGGATTTTCTGTTTTTCTTCCGAGAGTTGGTTTTTATAACAACAAACCCCACCTACCATTCGGAAGTCCTCTTCAAACTTGAAAGCCCCGCCCCCTGTGGCACAGAGAGTCGTGTGGAGGCTGGAGAAATTCTTCTCACTGCCCATCTGGATGAACCTGTGCATGGCACAGCTGGGAAAGCGGATGAAGTGTAGGTTCCCTGTGCGTCCACTCATGGTCAGGTTTTTCAGTTCCAGGTGGACGTCTCGGATGCCGGTTTTCCCATATGCTGTGTTAGAAGTCAAGTACTTCCGGATGCTCTTCAGATTCTCCACTTCCTCTTGTTCCTCTTCGGCTGTAATGTCCTTCGGTTCAAAGTAGACCAACTTAACCAGCGTTCCACCGATATCCATGCCAAACCATGGGAATGCTAGAGGACAGAAAGAAAAGGGTCTGTTGAAGTGTATACACTTAGGAAGGGGCAATTCGAGCCCACAAAACTTTCAATTTGGGGGCATTAAGTAACATAAGAGCATGTTGATCTAATTGCACAGTTAAGATCTCCGTCACCTGAAAGAAGACACAGGCAGAGAGCAACTCACAGTGTCAAAGGTACCTTTGACTCTCCCTACATTCGACTTCCTGCAAGTCTGCCCCCAAATTGAGCAGGTGAAGAAATATGACCCCAAAGTCCCAAAAGCCTGATTCAGTCCCCAAGTATGTTGTTGAGCTGGGCACAATTCCAATATTTAAAGATAGATGCTTTGCACTCAAAATGGCTCACAAAGAGTGACCCATGCTGCTGGCAAAGGAAAAACTGGCTATGCTGAGTGTGCTGAGAGTATCAGACGGTCAAAATCCAACACACACAATGGCTTTCTGGGGGCCTTTCAATGGTCATTTTTATAGCCCTCAATGTCTACCTCATAAGGTGACTTTATAAACTGGGCCAGGACCACTTTACTCCACAGAACAAACTGGAAGAAGCTGGGAGGCATGGTGATCCCCATGGTGAACTGTAAGGTAATAGCTCAGACCTCTAATTTGATTCTGCCCAAAGTGGAGGCACTGTCTCCATCTCCACCTGTGCCTCAGCCAGGAACTTATGACATTCCAATTTCCGAATTTCTGACTTAGGGGGGCAGAGCCAGGTATTACAGAGTTTTGCTTTTTTAAAGTTTCCCAGTTTTTCCAATCTGCAGGCTTAGGAACTATCCCCAGAAGAGTTCCGGCCATTGACCAGCAAGCCTACACTAAACCAGCCACTCCAGACGATGTCTGCAAGCCACTTGGTTACCTGTACACAGTTAATATTATAGAACCACAAAACTCCAAGACCCCAAAAGATTTGGAGCAATAGATTCCACTGATGGGACCAAATTACTGAAGTCTTCTAACCTCAGCGGAAGTAAGTAAAGCAGAAGGCTAAGAGCCCACTGTAGGGTTGAGGTTCCTTATGCTAGCCAGGGACAACAGAAACCTGGGAGCAGCTCATCTCTACTGGTCTATTCAACTCAGGGATGGATCAGCACTACAGGGCAAGAAAAGCCCTGAAACGAGGATTCAGAAGCACTGCTTCCCAGGAGCAGTGGCCAGTAGCAGCTAGCCCACAGTGAGTCACACCAACTCTCTCCCTTATGTCCCCAACTGGCAGGGAGCAGAAGTCATTTGAATGGTCTCTGGCTCCCTTTGGCTAGAAACTTTCTAGGAATTTTTTTTAACAGTTTTATTAGAACGTCATCCACATGTCATACAATTCAATAATTCACTCATATCAAGAAGAGTTGTACAATTGTCACCATTTCAATTCCAGAACATCTTCTTCCTTGTAGTCACTGTTATTCATGTAATTATCCTTATTTTTTCTAATTGTGGCAAAAATATACACAACATCCTCTAGTTCCACAACTTCTGCTTATATAAATCAGTGTTTTGTTTTGTTTTTTTAATTTTGGGGCATCACTGCTCTCCGGTGGTGGGAGTAGGAGGCCCAGCCCCACTGCTGGAATCGAACCTCTGTCCCAGTGGGCTGCAGTCCCGCATACAACCACTACGCCACCGGGGCTCAGCCCTATAAATCAGTTATTGATTATATTCATCATGTTATACAACTACTATTGTCTGTGAATTCTTCAAGAAACAGAAAAGAAAAATAAATCAGACTCTCTCTCATAGAGGCTGAGCAGACCCCTAGCAGTAAACTCGGTGGAAATGCTCTCTGGCAAGTTCAAGACTGCCTGTTCAAGGAAGGCAATCAGTGTTACCCATAGTCCACTCATATCTAAACAGGGGAGCCTTTGCCTGCTTGTACAGGGTGGGACAAGGGTATTTAGGACATTGCTGGGATCATTATTTTGAAAAATTCCTATTAAAACGACAAGCATGCATACATTTTTTTTTTTAACTCAGCTAAGTCCTGGACCATGCAAATACAAAGGCAGGCATAAGAATGCATACCGCAGCACTCTCTGGAGTCCAAACTCAATAAAAAACAACTGGAAGCAAAGTACGTGCTCTTCAAAAGAGACTGAAACAGAGGGGTGTGCCGACCAACAAGACTATCCCCACCACCAGTTGCCATGATGCAAGGCAACTCCATAGGCTAGGTGAGGCCATCATTGCCAAGAATGAGTGAGATCTATACCGGCCGACTTGAGAGTTTCTTCCAATCTTCTCTAGAGAAAATTAGGATGGTGATGCCCCAAAGAGTACATAAGTTATTTACCCCATTTGGTTTGGGAACATTTTTTTTTTTTAAGGGAGAGGGAAGAGGCAGTGAAAAAAGGAAAAGAGCATGTCCCCATTGGGGTAGGAGGCCGAGTGTGGCTCACAGCCTGGAAGGAGCTGGGGTGGAGGTTTTCAGCTGCAGCCTCTGCCTCAGGACCCCCGACTGTTCATCCCGACCCCCCTGTGCCTGGCACAGCACAGAGCAGCCAGTGGGACTCCAGCATCCTCGGGCCCCAAGGGAGGACCTTGGAGGATGAGCGTGGACTTGACAGAAAGGGGAAATGGGTTATTCCAGACAAGAGAGCAACAAAATACAAGTCACTAGGGGCCTGGGGGGGTGGGGGTAAGAGGAAGGAGAGGAAGGTGTAGAGAATGCCAACCAGCTGTGCTGGGGGAGTGCCTCGAGCGGTTGCAAATGGCATGGAATGCCAGCAGAAGGGGTTGACTGTGCCCGCAGTGTGTGAACAGCCAGAGGGCAGAGGGTCATTGAGCTGGGAGGGTGCCACCAAGGGGTGGGGTGGCTGGGGAGAAAGCAGGTTCCAACTCGAAACCCCTGGGAAACGAGAGCTGCCTGCAGGGTGTACCCTCCACCTCCATGGAAGGAAGCAGCAGGTGGGGTAGCGTGATTAACCGGTGTGCACCCGGCTTCTTCCGGGGATGAAGTGCAGGAGATTGAGGGGACAAGGAGACAGATGAAGTTGGGTGGGTGGGGGCCAATGTGGCACAGAACTCAGGCCAGCTCCCAGCACGCAGTCTGACAGACTCAGGGTCTGTCCTAGGGCTGTTGCGTTGGCAGGAGCCCGTGGCCCAGCAGTTTAGAGCTTTCTGCTGGGCACGTCTTGGTAGGGTGGGTGGGTGTGGGAGGAGGGAAGGGAGCTGTAGATGGGGAAGGTCAGAGGGGAGCCGTCAGAGCTCTGGTTAGTAGGAAGCACTGGAGTCATGGGCGACTCTTACCTGGTTGTGTTTGCCCACGCAGCGTAAAGCTCAGGATCATGCCAAGGACGCACACTAGAGCCACGCCCACATTGCTAATGAGCGCCCACTTGACACAACTCCCTGAGCACCCAAAAGGCCATGACACCCCTCTTCCTGGGAGGTCTCCACCCCCTCTTGACTCAGGCTTCCTCCATGGCCTCTGCAGCTAGGTTAGGTGGAAGGCAGGAACCCCCAGTGGGGCTTGGTTCTCTCCCAGGTCTGATCTGGAGGCTCCTGTAGCCCTGGAATAGCCAGTGGAAGGGAGGCTCCTGAGGCCTCCTCTCCCTCTCTCCTTCTCCTTCCCCCTTCGGCAGTCTCCCAGGCTCCTACCTGTCAAGTGGACCACCCTACCTCCCCACCTCCCAAGATGACCTTTGAGCTCAGGAAGAGGCAGCAGAGAGGTAGATGAGTTCCCCCACCGATCAACCTTCACCCCTGCCTGGGAGCCCGTGGACAAGAGATCTAAGCCCAGTTCTGCCTGGCCAGATTAGATCTCCTGGTGAGACAAGACTTACCCTTTTTCCAAGACGGGGGCTGATTATCTGAGATTGGCCTGGCAGTGCCTTTCAGGCCACTGCTGGGGTGGCGGGTCCATTGGAAGGCCGGGGCTGAGTCACCACCCTGGACAGAAGGGTCTGACAATGCACAGAATGTGCATGCAGAGTCCTAAGCAGACGCAAAGTCTGTCTGGGGAAGCACAGCCAGAATGCTGGTGGAAGTCAGGCGGGTGACATTTTTTTTTTTAAGCATACTTTGCACATATTGTCCTGGGGGACCGGTTCCTGGAAGTGGAGGGGCCTGAAGGAGATGGGTTGGCATGGGGGCCGCAACCATGGCTGAAGCAGAGGAATGATGGCGATCCTTTCTTTGTGGAGAATCAGTACCAGACTAGGCCCCACAAGTTGGAGTGATATGCCCTGTGCCCAGCTCTTCCAAGGGGCCAGTTCCAGCCCCCACCCCTCCTGTGAGCCCGTTTCCTCCTTTCTCGGGGTTCTGCTCGTTATTCCAAAGCCCCTCAGAAACTCAGGGCACTTTGAGGATTTGTCTCAAGTGGCAGTAGGTGTTGCTCAGCCCCAAATCCCCAGATCAGTTCAGGGCAAGCCAAATGCAGGGAGCCCCAAATCACAGTCAGGCTATCGGGTCTCCCCCAAAATGATGCCTTAATCCACACAGACCTGCCAAGGTTACATGAAAGATGCCCCCAAGGCAACACGGGCTCTTAAAGACACTGTGTTTTGACCTACAGCTTCCATCCACCTAGGAAGTCTCAATACTTGCAGACTCCTGTCTGTCATCCCGGCTGCAGCCGGACCTCGGAGTACAAAGTCCAGAGCTGTCATAGGGCATGGGAGGAATCTTACTGATGGGCCATCATCAGAACTTTCAACAGAAATTTTGATTGGTTGATTATATCAGAAAAGTCACATACATCCTGAATACATCAAAACTCACAGTCATAGCACTGATGAAACACACCATTCCTCTAGTTCCTGAATGCCTCCTTCCCCCCACTGTCAAGGACCTTACAAATCTGGCTAGACCAGAGTACGGTCATCAGTACAAGATATGAGCTCTCAGTGCGTGGAATCCAATATAGATGAACCCCACAGGAAGAATCATTGGAGTAGCTATTCCCTGAGTGGGGGGTAGAAGTGGGGGAAAGGGGCAGAAAGGGGAACTGATCACAAGGTTGGATGTATAATACCTCCTAGCCAGGGGGGCAAATAATGGAAATGTGGGTGAAGGGTGGCAGTGGATGGTGTGAGATAAGAAAAGAAAAAATAATTTATAAATTACCAAGGGTTCATGAGGGTGGGAGGGGGAGGGAGGGAGGGAGGGAAGGGTCCAAGTAGAAAACGTTTTGGAAAATACAATCCAATGATGGATTGTTAAAAGATCCGTAAGAGCTGCCCCAAATAAAATGATTAATTAGAACCCCTCCCCCATGAAAAAGGAAAAAGGAAGGAAAGGCAGCCCATACATGTGTATAATTCTGTGTCTTGCAGAAAGGCATGAAAACCCTGGCCCAGGTTGTTAATCCTGATACAGAGTGACACAGGAAGCCGGCTGTGAAAGCAAGAGAGCCTGGGGATGGAATGGAGCCAAACTTTGAGTGGGGAAAAGACTTCCAGAACACGCAAAGTGAAAAATAAGGCGTCTTCTAAGGTAGCATAGAATAGACACAGAAAAAACCCATCTAGTTCTAGGCCAGAAATCTCATATTCCCTGAGCCACAGCTCTTCCGAGAGCAGAACCTGCCCACATTCTTCTGTCTCTTTGGCTGCATATTGGTAAGCACTGAAAACTGAAGAGGTCTCATTTGAAGGCAAAAACTAAACCACCCACAGTAGAGGGTGCCAAATCATTTCATAAGTTATTTTTTATAACTTGGCATCTTCTTGTTTCTCCTACTTCTTTTTGAACCATTTCAAAACTTTTCCTGTCAACTCATGGAGAGTTTCGAAAACTCAATCCAAGCATGTAACAATGTTGTGTGTTCTATCAGCAGCATTGGTATGGAGCCCGAGGGTGGCCCAGTGGGTTGGACTGAGGATGGAGAGGGCCACAGTTTGAACCACCAGCTGCTCCACAGGAAGAGTTTGAGACAGTTTACTTCTGTAATTAGTTTAAACAGTGATAGAAATGTCTTTCATTTACCTATATTCACTTCTCATCTTCATAGAAAATTTAATGTTCTCTTATTTACATTTAAGAGCCAAAGTGGTGACATGCTGGTGCTGCTAACTGCAACATGAGCATTTCGACACAACCAGCTGCTTCCTTGGAAAAAGAGGCTTCCTACTCCCACAGAGTTAAGTCTTGGAATCGTACAGGGGCAGTCCCGCCCTGTTCTGGAGGGTCAGCTCTGAGTTGGAAGTGACTTGATGGCAGTGAGTTTGTTTGCTTTTATATATATATATAAATACATATAAATACATATATATTTATATAAATATATATTATATATATATTTAACTTTTTTTTTTTTTTTTGCATCACTGCCCTGGTGGGAATAGGAAGCCCAGCCTTGCTCCTAGAGAGTGGCTGCTAGATTTGAACCATCAACCCTGTGGGCCATAGTTCTGCACACAACCACTGTGCCACCAGGGCCCAGCTATGCTTTTAGTTTTATTTTAATGCCTTTTCAAAATGCTGCAATACTTTAAATGTACGTTGTTTCCCCCCTCACCCCCCCACCCCCCATGTTCCTGATGTCAGTGTCTTCTTAAACCTAAGCTTCTCTTGCATAAGTTGTGGATGAAAAAAAAAAATGGAAGAAGGTGTTGATGCTATTCTCTGCCATGATTATTTTAAAGCCAGGAAATTCAGATGTTTTGATAAATTTAGCAGAATCACTAAGAAGAGACTGTTCTGTGCCCAAGAGGTGAAATTGTTCTAGATATTGAATGTTTGCCTGTATTTTTTATTCCTTATTCTTAAACTAGATGTCACCTTTAAGAAAATTATTTTTAAAACATTCATCAAATGGACTCTGTAAGAATCTAGGTCCAAACTGTACAAGAAGATTTCCACCAGAAAATAAACAGATTGACACATTCATTGTTTCTGGAGAAAAAAGAAGATTTCTGCCATTGTGAGGTGTACATATATTAGAAAAGGGCATTTTGGAACACTATAAAATGTCACAATTTAGGGTCATCTCTCTGAGCATATTGTAGAAGATGAAAGGAACTATTTCTTGGAGAAACTCTTGCATGTGTGCATTGGGTGACAGACACACACAAAGATGTGTAATGCAACAATTATGACAAAAGGAAAATAGTAACCACTAGGTGTCCATCAATAAGGATACTGGCGAGTAAAACAAGAGACAGCTTTACAGGGTACCATACAAAGTTAAAAGAGACTCAACTAGCACTCTGTCTCCACCCATAGAGACCTAAACCGATGAAGGAAAAGGTCTCCATGTGAGTAGAAATTATGTGACCGCCACATCCAGGCCAGCACATTCAGTGATAGGCATAAGAGCTCCTGGCTCCGAGAAACATTCAGACATTGACTGATTCCTCAGCCCATACCCGGAGTGAGGATGCAGCCAATCCGCACTGGAGGGCCCGTGAGAGCACAAAATAAACCTTTGTTCTTTTAAGCCACTGAGGTTTGGGTGTTAGCTTTCACTGCCCTGGAACAGGGCCTTTCCTGATGGATATCAAAAATGGAACGCTCCTTTAACAGCAACAACAAACATGGCTTATAGACCAGCTAGCAGGTAAACAAGGAAATGGATTTTGAACACTGGTGAGGTTTTCTAGAAAGTGATCATGTAGGGCGAGGCCCCTGGTTTGCCTCCACAGTTAAGCATTTTGCTACTAACTTAAGAGATGGGTCATTTGAACTCACCCAGGAAGACCTGGTGATTTGCACCCAAAAAGACCACTGCAAGGATACCCTCCAAACCTCAGTTCAATTCTGGAACACATGGTCACCCTGAGTTGCAAGTGACTTGATGGAAACAAAGTTGGCTTTTCAGGTGTTATTACTATTAGTATTTTACCAAAGGGAGGATATCGTGCATATTTTGGAAGGTAATCAATTAGTGGATCGAGTCAAAGAGACTGAAAGTCAAAGTCTAGCAGCATGTGCTGGTTATTACTGGCTATATGCTAAGTACAAAGCAGAGCCCTGGGGCTGCTGTTGGGTAGGCACTAGGTTGTTAACACATTGCAGAGGGATCCTGAGTTTATCTGGTCTTTTAATGTGTGAACTTGCAGATGGGTATTGGATCTCCACCACTTCCCCTCCCCTTCACATTGATTTGGTTGCTTGATTTTTAACTTCTTGATTTTAAAATATCCGGTCTTTAGTGTGTTAACCACAAGGCTGGCACTTCAAAATCCTTAGCTGCTTGTAAATTGAAAGATGAGGCTAGCTGCTCCCATGAAAATATAAACATTTGCTGTGAGACAGAACTGGCTCAATGGCAGTGGGTTGGTTGGTCATGCTAACTGCAAGGTTGGTGGCTGAAACCCACTAGCTGCTCCACAAGAGAAAGATGAGGCTGTCTACTCCTGTCACCATGGAGACTTGAAAACGCTATGAACAGTCACTACTGAGTTGGAGTTCACTCAATATAAGTGGGTTCACTGGTTAAAAGATGAGTTAAGAAAATAATCTATTGGTTAACAAACAAGGGGGGAAAAGACTGGAGTCCATGAGGTGGTGCACTTGTAGGGCTGAAAGCAGCAGCAGCTTCTTTTCCCTGAGAGACAAACAATGAAGCCAAGAAAGCCTTTGAGGTCAATCACACAGCTTTGTGGTAACCTTAAAACCCCGAGAATGGCTACTGCACCCACTGTTAACATGTTGAGACATTAAGATGCCTCCAAACAAAGATACAGTTAAGTTTGTGGGTTCTCGGTTACTGTATATACTCGTGTATAAACCAAGTTTTTCAACACATTTTTAATGCAGTTTTTGCAGTAAAATTAGGTGCCTCAGCTGGTATTTGGGTCGGCTTGTACTCGAGTATAAATGGTCATTCTTCCCCTTAGAATGCTGGTGAAAAAAAGACTCTAGTGGTGTATCCAGGTTCCCTACCAAAGTCTGACAGGCTTAGAGGATCATCGAATATTACATCAATAAAGAAAGCATGGAAGTACAAGTGCCCAGGCGGGTGGCAAATAATTATCTCCGTAAAGAACTGAGGATAAGTGCACATGGACCTTTACTTGAATCAAGTGGATAAAGAACTTATTTCGTTTTTGAGTTGTCCTGCACAGAAACCATTAACATAAATCCCCCAAATATGGGCGCACTGTTGCAGATCTAATAGAATTCTTGAGCCTCCAATCTTATAAAAAGAGTCAGCAGCTCAGAGAGCCTGTTAGCTATAAAAAAAAAAAAACTGTCGTAAGAAATCTGCATTTGTATAAGTCCATTTCCCAGGGATTTCAGGGGTGGTTTGGGAAGTACACTGAGTCATTTTCTCCCAAGGTACTTCTGGGTGGACATAAACTTTGAACTTCTCAGTTAGTCGTTAGGCACTGTCCGTGACCTGGTCAACCCCTAACAAGGGCATATTGCTCAATGCCTTGCTTCACATGTGATCAAGGGGAGTTTCTAGAAAGGGAGACCTCCTAAGGGGCAGGGGAGTCCTTTCTGGGATAAAGAAGCTGAGACTCAAAGGAACATCTCCCACCTACAGGCAGGGAGCCCAGAGCGATCTCAAAATCGCTTCAGCATTTTCATAAGCATTTGGTTGTGAACCAGAAGGTCCATGGCTCAAACCCATCGGCTGCTTCTCAGGAGAAAGAGGAGATGGTATGTGGTATGCTTTCAACAACGTGCCACTCTGGAAACACTATGGGGCAGCTGTAATCCCAAACTGGTCCATCTTCAGTAAACAAGCAAACAAAAGGTCAAGAAGGTACTGAGCAGCCAGGAGCACAGGCTGACAGCTGCTGTGATTATCATCACTAGAACCCAGGCACCTGGGCAATGGTGTCTTGGGAGCCCAACAGATCAAGGGAGGTCAGGGAAGGTAGGGAGAGGATCTGCTCTCCTGAGAAAGCTTTAAATTGAGGAAGTGGCTGATAATAGGGAACAACTGATAACCCCAGAATCCTCAGCCCCTAAGAAACCCGGAGAGGATCTGTGAACCAGGGTCTTTAAAGCTCTTGAACCCGTAGTGAGGCATATGGTTTATCTTTTGAGGCATGATTTTTGCAAAATTAACTAACAAAGCCTGGCTTTCGCTAAAGTGGGTCCACATCGAATTTCTGGAATGTTCATCAGTAACCACTTGTGATTACCCATCAATAACCTCATATGGGATAAGGCTGTCCACTCCAGTTCTCCCTCTGCAGACCCATGAGGGTCTGGTCCTAGGGAGGCTTTATCTAGCTTATCTGTTACTAGGAGGAACAGAGAAGATTGAGGGTGTTGACTGCGTTCCTTACACGGAGTTGGGGTTGACCGGATGGTGGCAGTTTGGGTTGGCTTGGCCAGCCTTCTGGAATGACTTCAAATCAAAGGAGCCCAGGTGGCCCGGTGGTTATGTTACGAGCTGGGCTGCTAACCACAAGGTCTCTGTTTCCAACTCAGCAGTAAGATGAGGTTTTCCATTCCTGGAACAATATGGGGACTTGGAAACTCCAATGGGACAGTTCTTCTCTGACCTAGACAGCTTCGATGAGATGGGTGTGATCTTGATTGTTTATTTCTAGACAACATGCTGCTGAGTATGTCCCAATCACTCTTTTTCCAAATAGGAGTGTACTGAGTTTCCCGATCTTTACCAGTAAATATATTAATATACAAGGTGTGTGTTGGGGGCAAAGAGGCAAGAAGAGCAAAGAATCTGTCTTTCTCAATTCAAGCAGATCAAGAGAAGGCACATGGGAATTCAGAGAACTGCTTTGTCTCACCCCCAACTTAGAAACTATCAAGCAATGCCAGGATGCTGTGACTGGGCAGGAGTTTGAGGGGATCTCCTTTAGGGTCTGTCTAGCTGGGAAGGGAGTGAGTCAATCATCTGGTACTCAGGGGTCAGGCTCCAGGAGCTGGATGGCCACTCCTGGGTGGGGTCAGGTGACTAACAGGGTCACTGAGTACAGTAGCGCGAATGGGAATGGTGTGTGCTACTTCCAGGCAAAAGCTTGGTGTGGCACCCACTCTCTTTACTCCGACCAGTGAAAGTCACCTGAATGGTTGCGCCATCATCTGGGGCTCTGAGTGAGAAATCAACCTGTGGTTTGAAGTGTTAAGCCACTGAGATTTGAGGATAGTCTTACCCTATGTCCCGCTTTTTAACAACAACATCCCGTGGCACTTTAAAATAAATATATTACAATACTATTTTTGCATTCTATGAACATTTCTGTTGCTCCATATAGATCAAATTTTTAATCAAGAGGCCCCACCCCCCACCCCGGTCAATGGTGTCCCGCTTAAAATCTGGTCACTTTACATAACACAAAACCCAGGCACCATTTCACCTAAAACACAATAAAATTACCGAAGGGGGAGAGGGACACCAAGGAATGTGACCGTGGGTGTGTTAGTCAAGAACTTTGGTGTAGTGCGTGTATTAGGAAGTGTGAGCTGCTGACTCTTCAGCCCCACCCGAGGACCCAAGAGTGAATGACCAGGCTCCCTGCTCCCAGCAAGATGTACAGCCCGGAAACCCTGCAGGGGTTCCTCTATGCCTTACAGGGCTACTATCAAGCAATGCCAGGATGCTGTGAGTGGGCGGGAGTTTGAGGGGGATCTCCTTTAGAGAGCCGATAAGTTCTCCACTCAACAATTCTGAAGTAAAGTGCCCCTCGATAATGACATTAATGACACTCATTAATGAATTGGCTTTCTTCTACTTTTCCCCTCCCTTTGGAACTAGGACCATCCTTTGTGTCCCTGGTTAGAGCCATACTTTTTGGTGGCTGGACACCACTCCTTTCTTCTGATCCAAGGCTAACGGAGCCTTCAGTGCAAGGGTAGCAGTTTGAAACCACTAGCTGCTCTGAGGGAGAAAGATGAGGCTTTCTACTCCTGCAGAAAGTTACAGAGACACGATGAGTCAGGACTGACAATGGTAGTGATAAAAAGACAGTCTCGGAAACCCACAGGGGCAGTTTGACTCTGCCCTCCCGGTCTGTCCTGAGTTGGAATCGACTCACCGGCAGTGAGTTTGAGCTTTTTAATGACTAGACGAGGCTGTGGCTTATGGGGCTGTCATCTCATCTTGTCAGTAGACCGACTCCAAGAGACCGGGAGTCAAGTTGCTCTTCTCCAATTGGGAAATACGGCGAGATTTCCCAGAATCCTCAGGAGAAAGCCATGCCCACACAGAGGTCTCAGTGGCTGCTCACTGGCTATCTTCAGATTAACAGGTAGGACTCCACCCCTAGATCCCAATCATGAAATTGACATCAAGAATACCTGACTGCCACAGGGGGCCATTTGTGCCCCGGGTTAACGACCTCATTGTGTCTCTGGTTTCCTTCACTCTTCATTTCAGGAAGGTATACGCTTTGAAGACCCTGTATGGCTACTCCCTGAACTCTGAACTCTGTTAGTTGACCGAAGACTGCGACTGGACCTTTAAGGCTTGTAACTCAGTCCCAGGACATGTCTGGATATACTTATGACCTGTCTGTAACTGGGCCTTTGTGTGTTGGCTGGCTTTTTTCCATGGAGTCCTCCCTCTCATGTCGAACCAGATAAAGGGATGCTGGTTATTACTGATAAACATGTGGTGAACCAGGTGTCAAGAGATGAGCAACGCATGATAACTCCATGTGCTGCACGGAACTGGGCTCCACATGGTTTTCATGACAAGCGGGTTGTTAAGCCTTTCCGGCAAGACACCTATGGGAAGGTTTGAACCGCCAAACTCTCAACTAAGTCATCTAGCATTTAACCATTGTGTCACCTGGGACCCCAAACATGCGGTCACAGAGTGCTAATACAAAGATGTGCAGGTCCTTTCCTGTTATATTTGTTTCCACCTAAAAATTTCTCTGGATACAAATGAAGATTCTTAATCAGTTAAGGAAGTTAATTTGTTTTTTTATGAATACAATACTACTTATTCTTCTAAATATGTTGTGGACGTTTAAAATTTACACTTCAAGATTTTAAAACACAATTTCTCAAAGATCTTCTTTAGCACTAGGACACTGTGAGGTGCATTCATATTTTTGCTATAAATTTCAAGAGTACACAGAGAATGGCAAATAATATGAAGAAGGCAAAATTGAAAAGAATGAAACTAAACACACTTCTCCTACTTAACAAGAAACGTTTTTTTTTTGGGGGGGGGAATCACTGCTCTCCGGGAGTAGGAGGCCCAACCCCACTGCTGGAATTGAACCTCCGTCCCAGTGGGCCGCAGTCCCACGCACAACCACTACGCCACCGGGGCTCAGCCCTACAAGAAACAATTTTTAAAGAGTTATGGGAAACACATGTGAGAAACGGCTACCTACAGTGAACTTCACAGTCTGTGGAACTAAATGTAAATTTTGAGGCTTTTAAGCACCATAGAATTTTAAGATGTATAGCTAGTAAGGCAAGACTCCCTAAGCCAGTATTTCTTTCTGTATGTGAACTGGGCATCCTAGTGTTCTGAGCTCTTTGGGACAGGTTAAGTTACTATCATACAAACCCAATACCCGAACTCACTGTCATTGTGGGGATCCTTGCCTCAGCTTTCTCCCATAAGGATTAACGACTCACTCAAGGTTCCACAATGGGGGAAACTGTTGCATTTTTCTTACTGGGTAAAATGTTCATAAACAACAGCAGGCCCAGGATTGTGTGTGTGTATGTGTGAGTGAGGGAGTGGGTGAGGGGAACACTGAGTGTTTATTCTATTGTGGTTTCTCCTCTGTTTGGAGGTAAAAAGAATTCAGAAGGACATGAACCACAGATGGGAGGGTGATAAGACAACTGACAACACAGCCTATGTTCAAGCATACAAATGTCCTCCTGTTAAACAAGCAATTCCTGCCTTGTACGCACAAATAGCCCAGGCCTGGCTGAGTGGTGGGATACCCAAGTTCTTTCCTCTTCCCAATGTCACAGTTTTAAAAAATTTAAGATATTTCTTGTTCTTTGCCTAGAAGAACGTCCCTTTCTTTTGGTAAACGTATCATCTTTCTCTGAAACTACCACTTGTCCCATCAGAGGGCTGCATCCTTTTTGGCCACAGTGATGGGCTCGGATGTGGGTGTAACCCACCAACCCATTGATTCTGACTCATAAATCGGTATGGGTGCAGACAACCTCCTCTTTTGCCCAGTCAGTGGCTTGGGGTTTTGAACTGTCAATCTTGTGATTCAGTGCTTGCCAGACATGGGTATAGGAACCAATTAGCATGTGGGGATGTGTGAAGGAAGGCGTACTCTTCCCTAGGTTGTGAATCCTCTTGCTGACGTGGGATACTTGAATGTGCAGATAGCACGGAGGAAAACCCCACCACCGGAAGGGAAGGATCAGCTCTTAGGAGTACTGCGTATGCCTCTCAACTGAAGGCTTGCCTGCGGTCAGACTAAATCCTGCCCCTGCAGTTTCACGAGCCAACAAATCCCCCATTTTGCTAGACCAGTCTAAGTTGAGTTTTCTGTCACTTGCAAGCAAGAGAATCCCAACAGATGGAGTGAAAACGGGTTTCTTAGTTGGAGCCATTTACTAATTTGTAACTTGGAAACAGACTAAGTGATCATTGAATTGTTTGGTTTTCACATTCCAAGACCTTAAACTCACACACAGACACATACCCTTCTTTTCTTTTTCTGTTTTTGTTGGGGGGGCATCACTGCCCTTGCTCCTGGAGAGCTGCTGCTGGATTTGAACCTCCAACCCAGTTCCGCGAACAACTACTATGCTGTCCAGAGCCATCCAGCCCGGACATGCTTGACCAGGCTGCAGTTACCTAGCCTGAACTCTGTTACAGTTTGTTGCCTGAGGTTTGTAGTTTGTCACCTTTATAACTTTAAACAGCCCTGGCCTTTGAAGCTTGACTTGCAGCTTTGTGATTGGTTGCTATAAGTTGCCCGCTTCACTCCTGTAAACCCCTATTAGCATACGGACCAGGTTGAGGACTATAGGCCCTTTTGCGCGCCTTTTTTCCCTTATTTGGCACTCGTCCAGGATTGGCCCCCTGTTCACTTTACCTCATTACCATAAGCTGTGACCTTTACTCCTGACCCTTGGCTATATATACCCTGAGTTTTGCCCCAATAAATGAGACTTGATCAGAATCCTGCCTTGTCTCCATTTCTCGCATCTCCTGTCTCCCAAATTCCCGCTCCTCCTTCCAGGACTTGCGAATTACAGACCCGCAGGCCGGGACACTATGCCACTGGGCTCAGCCCCCACATATCCTTCTAAAATGATAATTTTAGCAGCATAACATACAAATGTTGAAACTCTAAAAACTGTAAGAACTATTAACAGATCACAACTTTGAAGAAAACTTTGGTAAATGTAAATACTAAGCAAAAGAATTTCTATTAACGCTGTAAAGTGATCCATAATTATTACACACAGTGTTCCCCTAACTATTAAATATACAAAGGAATTTGATCCATGGTTTCTTTCAAATTAATGCATACCGGGTTTCCTTAGTTTGCCTTTGAATCACACATGGTAACACCCAGTGCTAGCAGGGGCACTTACCCTGCTGGTGGTTGAATATGTAGGTGTGTTGGAACAAGAGTCTATGGTTCTTGTTTAGTGCAACAGACAGAATCCTGGTGGTGAAGTGGGTTAAGTGGTGGACAGCTAACTGCAAGGTCAGCAGTTCAGACCCACTGGCCATTCCAGAAGAGAAATATGAGGTTGTTTGTGTCATAGTGGTTTGTTATCTCAGAAAACGTTAAGATGCAGTCCTACTGTTCTCAAGGATCACGGAGCCAGAATTGACTGTGGCTTTTGCTTTCAGTGTAAGAGAGCAAGTCCTGGTTGTTAAGTGGTCATTAGTGGTTGGAACCTAAGAGCCATTCTGAGGGAAAAACACAATCTGTTTAGTAAACCGGAATCTCGCAGGATCACGCTAAGTCAGAATGGACTGAATTGTATGGTAGTGGACAGTTCTTGCAAGAGAAGGCTTGAGATTGGTCCAATGATTTAAAAACGTCAACTCTAACAAGTAAATGTGATTGTGATGATGTAACTGTTGCCAAGCAGAATTTGGTTTGTCTCAAAGTGTGGGAAATTAACACAACATGAAAGAGCAAGTAAGCTCCAGGAAACTCAATTTGAAGTTGATAAAGGGAGAACTATAGTAAAAACCACCTATACACCCCCTTTGGTGTATTAGGTGCACTTTATCCTAAGGACATAATTAGCATGCACCTACAAGTGTAGCCCAAATTTAAAAGAAAACAATGGCAGTTTTGAAGAACATACCTCCCAACACTAGTGGTCTGGTTAAAGAAATGGTTATCACTGACACATGGAAAAGGACACTGCCATCACAATAAGCTTGTAGGATGGCATTTGCTGAAGACAGGAGGCACTATGTACTTTTCAGGTGACTAAAGGGTATGTTTCATGTGGTTTTGATTTTGTTTAAAAATAAAATGGCAATGTGGACACAGAAATCAAGGCTAGAAATGAAGTCAAAATACGAACAGCAGATTTATCAGAATTGTGGATTTGGAGGATGTGTTGCCTCTTCTGGCTTTTCAAATGATGCCTTCTAACTATTTTTACAATCAAGGTTTTATCTTTCTAGTCAGAAAAATAAATTACTTCACTGTGATGAAGCAAAAAACATTAAAGTGGTTTTCACTTAACTTCAGTGAGCAGGCCAGGTGATCTGTGTACCTGCCCAAGGAATATCAAAACCAACTCACTGCCATTGAGTGCATGCTGACTCACAGTGATCCAACAGGACACAGGGTAGAAGTGTAGCTCTTGACAGGAGTAGGACGCCCCGACTTTCGCCCACTGAAGGGCTGGTGGTGTCGAATGGCTGACTTTACAGTTAGCAGTCCAGTGTGTAACCACTGCACCACCAGGGGCTCCTCACCCCAGAGCAACAAGGCTTTTTATTCTACAGACTTGATTCTCCAACTCAACTAACTCTTCCCTGCTTACCCTACCCAGCCATTTCTACTCACATGAAGCTATGGAAGGGCAGGAGACATAAGCCATCGAGAGGGACAGGGGAAGCCAGATACCCACGGGCAGAATTGCTCAACCAGTTAGATTCTTGACATCGCAAAGGCTCCTTAAGGGAAGAATTGGGGTGAGATTTACCTATCCACCTACACTTATGTCATAACAAAACTATACATTAAACTTGGCAATTCAAAGCACTAAGTGTGTGTGTGTGTGGGGGGGAGGCTTGCAGAAAAAGCTCTCAATGGGAAAAACCATGTCCCTGTGAGAATAATCCTTTCCCCCTGACATGGTAACAGGTTCCGATCAGTTTTCTTCTCCTGTCCTGGACAAGGGTGACAGGAAAGGGTATGATCACATCCTCCTATGTGAGCTGGAGAAGACAACAAGTATTCTGTTTGGAACGTCCTAGGCAGATCAAAATATTCCCATATCAAACCCAGTTGGGTTTCACTGCTTCAGCTCTGTAGGCTGATATTGGTCTGGCATCGTGCTTAGGGTCTATGATAGTCTTTGGAGTTCACGAAAATGCTTTCTTTTAAAATTAAATGAGAAACAATGACAAAAATAGATGAAAAATCAAAGGATAGCAAAAAACAAACAAAAAAATCTTCCAAGCATTAGCAACCATGAAGAGGAAGAGGTGGGGTGGCAGTATTAAGCTCTGATAAGTATACTTCAAGGTGAATCATAGAAAACAGATCGCATTAGGCCACAAAGCAAGTCCCACAAATTAAGAGTCGTGAGATCCTGTCATTTATTCTGTCAGACCACAATGCCATAAAACTAGAAACCAACATTAGAAAGTAAAATAAAGACAAACACAGTGTCTGAAGGACATCCTACTTAATTATGACTGAGCTACTGATCAAATAAAGTGAAGTGAGGAACTTGCTTGAAACAAATGAGAACTATTAACACACCACAGCAAAATACTTAGGGCAGAGCCAAAGCAATGCTCCGAAGTCAATTTCTAGCCATCAACACGCACATGAAAAAGAGGAGAAATCCAAAACCAACACCTTAAGTAAGAAGCCTCCAACAATTACAAGGGCAACAACACAAACCCTCCAATAATTCAAAGAAATAAAAAGCATCAGAGGAGAAATAAACAAACTGGAAAACAGAAAACCAATGTAAAAAAGTAAGACAAGAAGCTGTTTTTTGAAAGAGTTATCAAATTTGACAAACCTCTGGCAAACTTGACAAAGGAACAGAGGAGGCAAACATTTAGAAATGAAGATGAAATGGTGACATCAGAACAGATGCAAATGAAAAGGCAAGAGTAACACAGAAAGACTGTCCTCCAGCAGGCTTGACTCTTGACAAAATGAGCAAATAGCTCATCTACACAAATACACCATCTACACAAATTAATGCAGATGTAGAAAACCTAAACAGATCGTTAACAAAAGAAGAAAGGAAAAAGTTATCAAAAACCTTCCAATCAAGAAAAGTCCAAGACAAAATGGCTTTACAGGGAAATTTTACCAAATTTTATTATAAAAACTGAACTAACAAATGTGCTGTCTTATACTCAAGGATATATGATAGATTCTACCTATCTTACTGTTTCTAGATTGTTCGACTGGCCAAGATTTTGTTGACAATTGTTTAGTCTGTGTTCATGGGGTATCTTGAGCTGTAGTATTGTGTCTCTGTGGGGTCTTTACCTGGTGTTGGTGTTAGGGTTCTGCTGACTTCATAGAATGAGTTTGGGAGTTTTCTGTCTATTCTATGTGCTGAAAGTCTGTAGAATTGGTGACAGTTCTTCACCAAATAATTGGTAAAATTTCCTGTATCTGAATAGACTGTCCTTACCTTTAAGGGTGAGGGCAGGGATCTGAGGCTGAGACTAGAAGGCAGTACCCTGTTAATGGCCTGGCAGACTTTTCCTGTTCCCAGGGCCTTGAACACTGCTAATTGTTTGTTAATGAAATTATCTGTGGGCAACTTATGAGCATCATAGGTGATGTTCATTGTTCAGATACAGCTCTTAAATTCCCAAGTGTTACCGATCAATGTCTAATGCTTTGGTTACTGACTGAGAAATGGCCCATGAAAAATGGCATTTCACAAACGGGCTCTTCTCTCTTGATGACTGCCATGGTAAAGGCATTTCTTCATAAAACAGTTGGCAGCAGTACTCACAGAGAGGCAACCCAGGTGGCTGACCTTGACATAAGTAGGTAACTACATAAAACCCTGACAACAGACGGACATACCAACATCAAAGCTATGCAACTTTCTGTTTGATTGTGGTTGAGACTTAGAGGGGGAAAAACTCCTTCAGGAACACAGGAAACCATGAACGAGGAGCTTTTGGGTGACCACAATGGGTATAGGCCTAGATATAGCTTGGATCTGGGCCAAGTGGAACAAAGGCCACCTTCCTAATGCTGCAACCCTTCAATACAGTTCCTGATGTTGTGGTGACCCCCAACCATAAAATTATTTTCTGCTGTCCTTCATAACTGTAATTTTGTTATTCTTATGAATTGTCATTTAAATATGTGATACGCAGGATGTATTTTTATTGTTACAAATTGAGCATAATTAAAGCATAGTGATGAATCACAAAAACAATATATAATTCTATATTGTGAAATATTTATTTCTGGGGCTGAGCCCTGGTGGCCTAGTGGTTGAGTGTGGGACCGCGACCTACTGGCTTGGCGGTTCAAATCTAGCAGCAGCTCTCCAGGAGCAAGGCTGAGCCTCTCACTCCCACCAGAGGGCAGTGATGCCCCCCCACCAAAAAAAGAAATATTTATTTCTAATGACAAATAAGTGACATTTTGTCTTGAAGCGTGGTGTAGTAACAGTCCTCATGCAGGGTATGTGGGTATATCTGCAGGTGGCAGACCTGACTGGAGATGGATAGAGAAGCGGTGTCTCAGTTCCTAAGACCATCTGAAATATGTGTTTTCCATGAGAGGGTTGTTGGACCTCCAAAGGGTGGTAACTCACAGGTTGAGAACCGCAAGCCTAGATGGAGGTGGAGCAAGGGGACCCCAAAATGTCAAACCTATGAGATTATAAAATGTTCTCTGTCAAACTCTTCCTAGAGGGTAGTTCGGGCCACCCTCACCAGAGAAATCAGAATAAAAAGAAGCGTGTGACTTCGGTGATCATCAAACGTGGTTTCTTTCCAGCACCTGCTGTCCACCATCGATCCTTAGTATAAACTGAGGAAGGGGAATGGTCGGCAGGTGCAATGTGTTTCCTGTTCCACAGTCAAGTTCTCATGTTGTCTGGGAGAAGAGTGGGGAAAAGCATGATCACACAAAGGTAGGTCGCACCACCCCCCCCCCCCAATTGTCTTGCATAGTCCTGAAGAGCGACATACACCAATCTTCCAAGTGGGTTTCAGCTCTAATACCACTTTCTTCACCAGAAAGGCAGTCCCTGGAAAGTAGATCTGTTAGAGCTACATAGATGAGGAGGGCCTGACTACTTGTGTGCGAACATCTCTGATTCGATCATTTCAACCACCATGTAGACCATTGTCCACCAGGGAGCCTTTTCTCCTAGGTGCTCCCTAATGCCCTGTGCTGAGGCGTGGCATGGTAATCTCATTATCGGCTTAAACAAATCCCAGTTTAAATCATCAAGAGGTTTAATTTTCTTTCGCCACAAAGACACCAGAGTATGCTTAGTTACTCCCGGGATGCTACCGATAATTTAACAACAGAGAGTGGTTAATTAGAGACTTCGGGGAGAACGGCATTGCTTGGCGGCCCAGCTAAGGACGAACAATAGGTCTACTAGAAAGGGCCTTTGTTCACTTACTTTAGCCTTGACGATGAAAGTGGGGTGAATCTTTAAAGCCAAGCCAGGTGAAGACTGAGGGTAGATATGGCAGCCTACATACAAAATTCTAAGTGTTCTCAGATAACTGGAGGTCAACAGCCTGGTTATTAATCCAGTCAGTTAGCTATGTCTTTATAGACCTCGAAAATATCCACCTTAATTAAAAATTTTAATCTTTTTGTTATGATTTGGGTGAAAGTTTATAAAGCAAATGGATTTTCTATTCAACAATTCACCATCTGATTCATGGCACTGACTACAATCCGCAGAGTACCAGTCTTCCCACTTTCTCCCTGTTTGCTGTTTCCATTTACCCTTCTTTCCTAAGCCTGCCTGCTGGGCATAATCTTGAGACAAATGCTGGCGCATACATGTTCGTTTTATAAGTCTATTGTTTAAGCCCAAGGGGTGGGGTGCCTTAAAGGGTTAGAGTGTTGGTGGGGTAATGGGATACACTTTGGACTGCTAGCCCAAGGTCAGTGGTTTGAAGCCACCAGCTGCTTGAAGGGACAAAGATGGGACTATCTCCTCTGGTTACGGGCTACAGTCTCTCAGAAACCCATCGGGTCAGTTCCACTCTGTCCCATAGGGTTGCTATGAAGCAGAATCATCTCCACGGTACTGCGCTTGGTATTTTTTCTGGGGTTTTACCAGTTTTTATCAGGCCCTGGTACTTTTAGTAAGCTTGGTCCTTCTAGTTGCTTCGCATTTTTCTTCCATTCTATCAGAGCAGCAGTGGTAGTCAGAAACCATCTAGCTCATAAGGTTATTCATTTTGCCCCTAGACAATGCGAGGCACTGTGACAGTGATAATGATGTACTGGAGAACCATTGTCACTTATATCTTAGACCTTCAGGACTGATCATTAATGAAGAATAGTCTGGAAAAGGGCACGAAAACTCTGCTATGAGTGAAATTGTAAAGCCAGACATCATCTTAGGAGAAGAAATCCTTACTGTTTAACGAAAGCTTTCTTCTATAAGTCATGGGTGGGGTAGGATGGTATCTCTATTCCGCAAAGTAATTGTCATAACAGAAAGTCTGACACTTTTTCTGTTAGCCATTCTAAAAAGTATAGCTAAAATGGAAACATGACTCAAACTTATAAAAAGTTTAATCTCATAGAATAGGTGCTTGCTTTAGTAGCACATGTACTAAATTTGTGGAGTAATAGTGTTGGAAAGAGTTAAGGCTCTGGATTACAATTGGCAAGTGAAAAGATCATCACTATAATTCACCAGCTGCCACCCATGCATGGTGACCTCATGTTCCTTTGAGTAGAATTGTGCTCACAGGGTTACAATGACTAATTTTTCAGAAGTGGACCACCAGGTCTTTCTTCTGAAGTACCCCAGGATAGTCCTGAACCCCCAAATCTTTCTGACAGCAACTGAGCCAGTTTACAGTTGGCACTACCCAAAGACTACATTAGCCGGCCATTGCCGCATGCCATCAAGCGGGTCCTGACTCATAATAGCCCTACGGGACAGAGGACAACCGCCCCATGGGGCTCCCTGGCTTGTGTCTTCAGAGGAGCAGGCAGCCAAGTCCTTTTCTGCACTTTGAACTAGTTCATTGGGTCGGATCTCCTGGAAGAATTTGCATTTCCACTCCAGGTATACTGATTCAAAATCTACAGTTTAACAAAACCCCTAGGAGATTTTTACATATGCACCTGCGGTCTCTAATAATCACCTAGGGATGTTATTAAAAAGCGGGTTTTGATTCCGGCTTTTTGAGGTGGAAATGTAATTTCTAAAGTAGGGAGTCAAACTAGAAAGAACTGGTTAAAAGCTATGGTGCCCATAAACTATCTTTTGGTTTGCATCCAGGTTCTTAATCATTGTGTGCCAAAGCAACCCAATAGGACAGTGCTATACTAGACGTGCTCCACTCCCATGAGCTTCTTTAAGGAGTAGAAAGTCCTGTTTCTCCCCTGTAACCACTGCGTCACCAACTCAAAAACCAAATTCACTGCCAGCACATCGGTTCGAACTCATGGAGACCCTACAGCACAGAGTGTAACTGCCTCTTTGGGTTTCCCAGACTTTATGTTGACTGAAGTAGAAAGCTGCATCTTCTTCCCACAAAGCACATGGTGTATTCAAACTGCTGACCTTGAAGTTGGCAAGAAGCTCAATGTGTAATCCACTCCACCATCAGATCTCCTTAATTAACAATTTGAGAGACACACATCAAAATCACATGAGGTAGCACTTCATTTTCCTTAGAATGACTACTGTCAGAGACAGACAGTAAGTATTGGCCATGATGTGGAGAGTGGAATCCTCATCCATTGCTAGCGGGAATGGAAAATGGGTCAGTCACTTTTGAAAGGAGCCTGAAAATCTTTCAAAATACTGACCATATAATCACCATGTTGTGCCCACTCACAGCCACCCCATGTACACCAGAATGAACCTCCACCAATTTCTGTGCCAATATCACAATTATGCTTGAACCTAATTGCAGAATTACCATATATCCCTGTAATGCCACTCCTACATACACTGAGAACAGAGACTCAGATATTTGCACATCCACATTCACAGTGAAAGGTACAAACCGTGCAAGTGAGTAATTAAAGATGCATGGATAAACAAAAGGTGGGATATATATAGGTACAAACATATGTAAACTATAAAGGAAGTTCTAATAAATGCTTTCACATGAACGAGCCAGGAAATTATGGGATCTCACATGGGATTGCCAATTTTAAGGCAGAATTTTGTCTCAGCAGGCATTCGGCTGGATGGAAGGCACAGATTCGCACAAAGATCAGCCAGCTCCAAGGGTGGGTCTTTCTGTCCGTCTTTGAAGCAAGATGAAAGCTAATCAAAGTGATTTTAGAAATCAGATTCAAATCTGGGAGAACTCTCTGGATTTACCATATGACCACAGATGATCCAGTAGCTTCGATGGGAAATCTGCTGAGCTAGTTAAATTCAAGGCAAAGAGCTCGCTCAGACAGTTAGGGTGACTGTTTCTTGGGATCACAAAGGGAGAGAAGACCCTAAAGCAGTGCCCTTTAATACAGTTCCTCATGTTGTGGAGATCCCTCAACCATGAAAATTATTTTTGTGGCTTCTTCATAACTGCAATTTTGCTGTTAGGAATCAGGCGACCGCTGTAAGAGGGTCATTCGACCCCTAAAGGGGTTCCACCCACAGATTGAGAACCACTGTCCTACAGGGATAAATTATGATAGATTTTCTTAAAGGACCTGAGGTGATGCCAAGGTTTTCTCTCATCTCACTGCCAGCGAGTGCATTTAGACTCATAGTGACCCTACAGCCTCCTAGACTTTAAATCTCTACAGGAGTAGACAGCCTTGCAGTTCTCCAAAGAGCACTCAGTGACTCAGAAACGCTCGCCTTGTGGATCTCAGCTCAAGGCGTGAGCATCTATAACAGACTGCCAACCATGGCTTACTGCAAAGACATTGTAAAAACTGGAAATGGCATAGGTGAGGAAACGGGCAAGCAAGTTGCATTAAGGAGCTGCTTTCCATCACGGCAACACCTGTGCTCACTCTGCAAGCGCAGCAAGGGCTGTGCTCCAAGCACTCCGCTGGGAAACCTGACCCCACCCTCTCCACGCTACTGACTTCATCCCTTCAGAAATCTTTTTATTCTCCAAATTCCAAGAATATTTCAAAGGAGTGTGACCTGATGTTTCAACGAGATGTAAATCAGAGAGGACAGAAAACTTCCTCATGTGTAAGTAGCCCTGAATTCAGAGATGGTGGCAGATGGCATGAACCTAAACAGAGGATATATCAAGAAACATTATTTTCCTCCACAGGAGCAAAGGCTGGGCCTCCTACTCCCACCACCAGAGGGCAGTGATGTCCTCCCCCCCCCCCCCCCCCCAAAAAAAAAAAAAAGAAACATTATTTTCACATTTTGGTATTGTTGTTTAATAAAGGTTTCAATCACTTCATAATAATTCCTTCAGTTCACAGTAATACTTCCTTAACTTAACCTCACAAAAACCTGTGCCTCCCAGATTGCTATGGCTTAAGTATTTCTCTGTCTGATATCTATGGGGCTTTTCAGAATTTTGTTGCTAATGTCAGTGTTAGCTGTGTCGCCCTACACATGCTGTGTATAAAAGCAGGGAAACCAGAAGGGCAAGTCTGCCAGCACTGTGACTTTTTACTTACTCATTAGGGTTTGCTTCCTGCCAGACTCTCAGCCACCTCAGGGTGGCTGATTGGGGGGGGAAGGAAACTTTTCAAGAATAAATATAACATAATATTTTATTACTAAAAATATACCTCTTGGTCTGGGGCCATTGAGTTTTGTGATACAGCGTTTCTATGCCATTCAGGATAGACTTCTCAAACTTTCTAGTTTGGAATCTGCCCTTAAAAAAAAAACCAAAACTTAATTCTGAACCAGACATATGAAAGTGCTAAGTAAATCATATCATGCACTTAACAGAAAGTTAATTATGAGAATGGTGCTGTTGTAATGATGAATACAAAAGTTGGAAATATCATTTATAGATGACAGCTGGAAGCTTTTGAGCTTCGGCATGCTGCCTATTTCTTGAATTTGGGGGCAATGATAGGAGCGGCCCTGGCGATGGAGTGGGAATGAGTTGGGCTGTAGTCGACAAGTACAGAAAGGCCACCCGACTGAAACCACCAGCAACTCTGATGAGGCGTTCTACTCCCATGAAGTTGCAGTCTTAGAAACTCACAGGGGCAGTTCTACATTGTCATGTGGGGTCATAAGGAATCAGCACAACGCAACAGCATTGAGTTCTGTGGGTTGGTTATACAAAATGGGGGGAGAAACCTTGATCCACAGGAACAGTTGCAAATCCTAACACTTTCAGAACATATACAACTTGATTTATTTTGTTGTTGTTGAGAATCTATTCACTAATCCAACAGCTTCTAAATGTGCACCGTGACACTGATGGTATTCTTTCAGTTGTGGGACCATTCTTGCCCTCCGTTTCTGAGCTGTTCTTTCTTCATTAACATACATTACTATTCCTTAATGTCTCAATTTGACCTCTATCAAAACCTAGCAAAAACAAAATAAGAAACAAAACAAATAACTCTAAATGCGTCTGTTTAGTATTTCTGAGGCCCCAAATCTTTCGGGAAACAGACAGCCTCATCTTACTCCTGAGGAAACTAGCTGGTGAGTTTGCAGGCTGGCCTTGAAGTTAGCAACACTGACCCAGCAGTGCCACCAGGGTTCTGGGACCTCATTCAGAAAGCTCTTAAAAGAGCAAACTGCTCAAGGCCCATGTTTTACCAGTTAAGATAAGCTATTTGGTTTCAAGACTCCCACAAATACTTTTGGTTTAAGGTTTCAAGATTCTATCAGGGCAATAGTTTTGGGATATGAAACTTGTGTCCAATTGCCTCCATGAACAAAAAAGACCAGAAGAAGGTCCTGAACATTTGGATCAAATATTCCATCCAAGAATCCTGATCTAATGGGGGGATATGTGGAAGAGAAGGCCAAATTCTCACGGACTTCAAACTTCCTGGGGCCTTAAAGGTTGGATGAATCCCTGAAACAGACATAACTATTTAAAAAAAAAAAAATTCCCTGGGGCTGAGCCCCGGTGGCGTAGTGGTTGTGCGCGGGACCGCGGCCCACTGGGACGGAGGTTCAATTCCAGAAGTGGGGCTGGGCCTCCTACTCCCACCACCAGAGAGCAGTGATGCCCCAAGGGGGAAAAAAAAACAAAGAACTTTCCTTACAGTCTGGGTGATTTCTTGAATCTAGATTTGATTCAGAAGCTTGAAAAGATGTAAACATTTGTTGAACAGGAAAAAATGTCTAACAACCTTTCATTTTCCTCATGAGGAATAAGTCAAACAAAAAGCATTCATACTTTATATTAAGAGCTAAAGTTCTTAACACGGTACTTGACAGAATCTGACAGCTTACCTATTTATTTGTTACATAACTGACCCAACCTTGGGAGCGAATACAGGGCAAGGAGAGATGCTGAGCCCATTGACACTTTAATGAAATGTGGCAAATGTGTCTTGTGGTGTGCTACCAGGCACCACTTTTTTGTGGGCAGAAAAAGAAGACTTCAGAGCTACAAACCCTTTCCTCATAGTCTGGGCCATGAAACTTTCCTCTTAGAAGCTGTCCTGTGGCCCAGAAGTACTTTGGGAGCATCCCCCAAATCACTGGACTAGAACAGACTAGTGTCTTTTCAATAGTTTCCATCTTCTGAAACAAATTAAAGAGATTAGAAACACTTTAGTATTAAAAGGATTCCATCCTCCTGCTCTCTGAAGTCAGTAAGGTGGGTCTGGTGGGGGCAGGCAAGCTAGCACGCATCCTGTAGACATGTAAAGATGTGTATGACTTTGCTCAGGCCTCGAAATGGAGAGGTGCTGTGTTTGGGCTTGGACCTGAGTTTTGCAGGAAAGGTTTTGCTCAAATTTGTGAAACTAGTTATTCTAGGCTATCTTTACACTTATGACCTCATATGTCAAGAATCAAGATCACCACAAGTACAAAGAACTTAGTTAGTAACACTGTGTATTGTGTATTAAGCAGTGAAGTGGTCAGAAGTTCAAAATCACCGACTGCTTCCTAGGAGAAAACAGAGGTTTCTTTCTAACTTCAGTAAAGATTGACAATCTTGGAAACCCACAGAGAACAGTTCCACCCTGTCCGATCCCTATGAGTGAGTGGCCATGAGTAAGGCTCTCCTTCCTGGATAGCATTCAGTTTGTTTGTTTTCTTGGTTTGGAAACTAAGCCAATTAAGCCTAATTGAATTCTTATTTGGATAACCTCAAGAATTTATATTACCATGATCAGTTTTATGAACCTGTCCAAACACTGCATTCCCAACATTTCTACCTTCCTTGACAGTATTCAGGATAAGGAGCCCTGTTGGCAGAGGAATTAGGAGCTCTGCTGGGAACCAGAAGGTTGGTGTTTCTAATCTACCTGTGGCCCTCTGGAAGGAAGACCTGGTAATCTGCCCCTGTAGTGCAGTTCAACTTTGTCAGATTAGAGTCAAAATTCACTCAAAAGCATTTAACACAAAGGAGATAAATTTTAGAAAGTTATCTTTAAAAAACTTAAATGGATCGGAACAAAGGAATCCCATTTTTATCTCACAGATCCTGCTTAGTTATACAAACATATTTTCCCTTTGGCCAGGGACCAAATTCAAGCTGCCTGCCCTATTAAAAAGAGGAACTGAAGTTTTGTCTGTTTGTTGGTGGGGAGTGGGGGTAGGGGGAGAGGCCAACTCTTCCATTTCAACAATACAAGGCTATATATCACCGTAAGATGAGAAGCCTGTGGAGCTAGATTTATACTAGCACTAAATGATTGACGTACAACAACCCCCCCCCCACCCCGCCCCACCTCCCCGGGGACGAACAACAGAAACATGGGTGAAGAGAGACAGTGGATGGAGTAAAATAGGAAAATAAAAATAATTTATAAATTACCAAGGGTTCATGAGGGCAGAGGGGAAAATGAGGAGCTGATAACAAAGACTAGGTAGAAAAAAATGTTTTGGAAATGACGATCGCAATGTATGTACAAGTGTGCTTGATACACAGATGCATGGATTCTTATAAGAGCTGTAAGAGCCCCTAATTAAAAATAAATTAATTAATAAATTTAAAAGTACACCACAAATTTACTTGGGCTCACTTTGGTATAGGGGTAGAATTTCTTTATAATCATATTATCTGTCTCTTGTTCTTCCTCTTTAAAACACTGAAAAAATTATGGTGTTTCCTGCTCCATAAGTAATGAGTAAAAAAACAAACAATTCAAGCTGTTCAAAAGAAAAACAATACTGAATTGTTAAATAAGTAAAAATGAATGCAAAATTGTGGCCTCTGATTAATACCCTGCTGTGGGCAAGAGTGTGTGTCTATGCTCCTGGCATCACTGTGGCAACAGAAAGATAAAGGGGTGTGTGTGCCGCTTTCTCCTCCTTTCCTTGGTATCCCCAGTGCCACCCTCCGCCCCACCCGCACTGTTCCGCTGGTGTATCTGCTTTATCTCTTCGCCGCTGAGCCTGCTGTCTTTATCAGCAGCAGGAGCTGAAAAGAGGGAGGCAGGTAACAATGTGATTCTAAAGGAAGCCTACATTTGGGCCAACATGAATCCCCAACGAATATTTGTAGGACACTTTATTTGCAGAGGATGAGGCGTCTCACCTCACTTCACATTGCTGATAGTGTTTTACTTAGGGCAGATTGACTTTTCGACCCGCGGGCTGTCTTAAGTTCTTCCATGATTCCACTGGGGTTACTGATGTCTTCCAGGACTTTCTGGGCTTCTTCTATTACCTATCTCCCAGTCAAAGGTGTCCAGGTAAATGCTTAACAGTAGCTTTCTGAAAATAATCAAAAAAGGAAAAGCCCCGTCGCAGTGTTTGCCAGTTTCTGCAACATAAATACATGCACTGTGCCCAATTTCAAGCTGGCAATGACTAGATTTGTACAACTGGCCCTCCGAGCCTGTATGAGCTGCCTTCAGCCTACCACTGAGGCGCGGAGTTTGCTGGGAACAGACCATTTGAGAATTACAGGACTGGGGAAGACTAGGCAAACTTCCCTGGACTGTCAGAATAGACACTTCTGTCTTAGAAGAAGTTCAGCCAGAATGCTTTTTGAAGTGGTGATGGCGAGAGTCAGTCTCCTGCACTTGGACATGTTATCAGGAGATGCTGGCTCCTAGGACAGGATAGCATCCTTGGTAATGCAGAGGGCCATTGAGAAAGATTAACACAGTCACTGCAATAATGGGACCAAACACAATTGTGAGGACAGGCAGGAATTCATTGTCGTACATGGGTCACTAAGAATCAGAGCCGCCTCGACAACAACCCCAGTGTATGCTTGTGGTCCTCGCATAATTATTAATGGTACCTCCCCACCCATCTCCAAATGTCTCTAAGTATTACCTGGTCATCACATCTGGACCACTGCCTCACAGTGGGGCATCTGATACTTTGTTGTGTTAACTCTATTCCAGGCTGGAGACTCTCCTTTCTTTAGTTTTTTCATCAAATATAGACAGTTGGGCAAGCAGGAATACCGAGGCACCTTGACACAGACACTCCTGATTCTTAGAGGACATTTCTGAAATGGCCATGGCAACACCTGGGTGGTACTATTGGTTAACGTGCTCACGTGCTACCCAAAATACTGGGCTTCAGTCCACTCAGAAATCCCTGCAAAGAAAGGCCTGCCAACATACTGCTGAAAAACCAGAAGAGGAGTTCTACTCTTATGTGGAGATGTTCTCAGTAAGAATGGACACAGTGGCAATGAACGAGACTGAGCAGGGCAGAAATGGTCACAATCCTTGGGAAACATTAAGCCAATGGAATGGAGTCAAGCTACACAGCAGCGTGAAGCCACATGAAATCAAGTTTTATCTCTGGAGTCTTCTGCTACCAGGCTGCTTGGCCCAAATGAATAAATACTGGGGCCATTCAAGGCCCTCCAGGTCAACAGTTCCTGAACATTGCCTCCTCATCCCCACCACATGGACAACCTCAGAAGGCTATCTTCCAGTCTACGCTTCAATGTCTACCCCACACACTGAACTGCATGGCTGAAGGGGTCTTACAGCCCAGAATACAAGTCTTGATCCTTCTATGGTTAAGAATCCAAAGGAAGATTTGAGACATAGTAAAAGAACAGTAACAGCATCAGCCCACTGCTGTGGGTTCCCTCGCTGACAGGGATCCCCTAAGACAGAGTAGAACTGCCCCTTCATAGGGTTCCCAAGGCTGCACTTTATGGAATGCAGACTGCCACAGCTTTCTCCTTCAGAGAAGCTGCTGAGTTCTGGGTTAGTGGCTGATCATTGAGCCACTTACTGTGCCACTGGGGCTCCTTTGGGACACAGTAAACCCAGTGCCATCAAGTCAATTCCAACTCATCGTGACCCTCTAGGGTAGTGGTTCTCAACCTGCCTAAGGCCGTGACCTTTTAATACAGTTCCTCTGTGGCGAGCCCCAGAGGTCTGGGTAGACTGGAGAAACAAATCCACAGAAACTCATATGTATAAGGAAGAGTTTTATAGAAAAGCCAAGTGTACACTAAGAAAGCTTCCAGTCAAGCCCAAGCCTGTAAGTCCAACATTAGCCGCTATGTCTGACACTGATATACAAAGTCCTCCTCAAACACGCAAAACACATGCAATGCCACTGCAGGAGGAAAGCCAGATCAGTGAGCGTGTAAGCATCTTAGCGCTGACAGGGGCAGCTCCAGCACCCAGGGCTGCATCAGTATAGGTCCACCATCAGACTACCAAAGACCAGAGAACATTTTTATCTCTCTGTCCTTCAATTAATTCAGGTTGGCACAAAAAGCCTTAACTATCACACCACCCAACCATAACATCATTTTTGTTGCTACTTCATAACTGTTATGAATCGGGGGACCAACAGGGTTGCCACTCACAGGTTGTAAACTGCTGCTCAAAGGGCACAGCTGTCCCTTTGTGTTTCCAGGACTGGAAAAAATTTTTTTTCTTCAAACCAACAGCCTTACATTATTTATTGTTAAATTCATGAGACAGCATAAAAATCAAGGAAGAACCCAGATTATTTGTCAATACAAGTTCAATTCATCAGTAGGCAGCAAAGGTCTTAATCAACTCAATGTGCCATCCCTGTGGGGGCTCCTTAAAGACCTAGCTTCGTTCTTCTCCAATGTCTCCTCTTGGAGTTGTACCTGATCTTATTGCCGGTTTTCATTCGAATCCATGGGGGAATGGGCCGATTTTGCTTCTGTTTCTTGGCCAGGAATCTCTTGATCCTGAAAGTCTTGTGAGACGACACGGTGAGGTCGGAGCAGAAGCACACTCCGGATGGCGGAGAAACTAAGAGAGGGAGCGGACTGGAAAATTTTAGTGTAGATTTTTACAAGGGTAGATGGCCTCATTTTTCTCCAGAGGAATGTCTGGTGGGTTTGAAGCACTGATTTTACTGGGCAGTGCCACCAGGATTCCTTTGGGACACCATGGCTACCACTCAGAAGATGGATGGCAGATGTACCACGAGGCAAATTGTGTCTTGGTGTAACACCAATGAACAAAACCTTTTTTATTTTTTGAGGGAACCTTGTGACACAGTGGATTACACATTAGGCTGCTAACTTTAAGGTCAGCAGTTCAATTCTGCCCGTCACTTTTGGGAGAAAGATGAAGCTTTCTGTTCCCAGAAAGATTCATAGCTTCAGAGTCCACAGGAATTCTCCCCTGCTCTATAGGGTGTGGGCTCTGCCCTAAATAGGTTCCCAAACTTACTTGGCATATCATTCTTTTTTCTAGAAAAAAATAACATTACCTGCCCCTCCCTGGCATTTAAAACGTTTGTAGGTTTCTGCTTTTGCAGCACCCCGGGGTGGTGGGGTGTAGTATCTCTTCTTAGGAAACACTGAATAGTGTCACTCTAATTGTAATCAATTTCATGGCAGTGAGTTTGTTGCTTCCTTTTCTTGTTTTGCTGGAAGCCTCATTACACGGCTGACTCAAAATGAGCTTGAAGTCTACCTACTCCAGTCTTGCTTCTTTGGCCCCACAATTGGCTATTTGATGCAGCAAAGGAGTTGCCTGTCCAGAAATCTCAGAAAATTCCAAGTAACTGGCAATGCCCAGGCTGGCCACAGCTCACAGAGATTCATTTAAGTCCAGTCTGTCTTGAGTTTCTCAGACTCTGTGTAGAGCAAGAAGATGAGGCACAGCAGAAGGGGCACATGTCAGTCCTTAAAGCACCAAGGGTCCCAAATGTCCATCTCAATATCCACCCAAATGAAGTTTGTTAGGCTGCTTTGGGACCTCTGGGGTTAAAAAATGAGCCAGCAGACAGCTGTTCAGCATTCTGGCTCAGGTCATGCGGCTTTTATCAAGGAAAAGCACTCACTGTTTTGATCTTTCTCATCTCTTTTGTGCATATCTGCTTCACTCAAGGGCTTAGATAGCGAAGAGCAAAGATCAAAGGGCAACTCTTCCCTTTTTTTCTTCAAAAAACCCAAAACTATGTCCTGGCACTAGATGAGCAGCAAAATAAATGACCACATCTTCTGATTCACTAAGTTGCCAACCTCACTCAGGCAGGGCCCCTTATACTTGGTATGCTGCGGAACCGCAAGGGAACACCACCATCTAGATGAAAGGGACCAGGAGATAAGGTCCTGCTTCTGTACATGTCAGGGAATTAGGGAGATTTCCATTCAGAAGCTGATGTCAGATGAAGTTGGAAGATGCTCTGACACCCAGTCCCCAAAAGGCTCCCAGTAACGGGAAAGGCATTCCAGGAAGGAAGCTCCAGAAAATCCTGAGACTGCAGGAAGTATCAAAGTCTTGGTGACTAAATAAAAGCAATGATATAAATAAATATCAGTGATATTAGTGTTAATATTAAACCATCTTTACCCAGGTGCCTACCAGGGTCTAGACTCTAACATAACTTCTGTATCCTTTCCACATCTGGTCCTCTCCAAAATAGATAAGATAGACACCATTATCTCTATCAGATAACATGCACTTTCGAGAGTTAAGAGCCATAGGCAAAGCCTCACTGGTAGAAAGCACCAGAATGTGGTTCTGAAAGTGGGTCTCCAGAGCTTTTTCTAGTACGGAGCCCTGCTTTGGAAGCTGGCAGTGTCCACATTTTCGAGAACCCTCTAAGGTCCTGGGGTACAGTCCTCTGACCACTAGAGACAAAATCAGGATTAAATTTACTTCCTGAGTCCTGAAACTTCAGTTGCTTTATCTTGACAAGGAGGATAATAATAGTACCAATCTCAGAGGGTGCAGGAAATATTTGGGAACAGAAAACATGTAAAGCTTTTCACTTAGTACCTGACACATAGTAAGTGCATGTGGAATGTTGGTTGTTATTCCTTATACACCTGTGTGTGTCTGCACACGTCTAAACAAATATCTGAAGAGTAGTGTTTTTGGTCAAAGGTACAGATTTTGTACACCAACCTCTTTACTGAAAGTTTTGTAAAACACACTGCCTTTCCCAAACTTAACAGGATTACAGCCAAGAAACCAAATGCCGTTCCGGAGTCAATTCCAACTCATAATGACCCCACCGGACAGAGTGGAACTGCCCTTGTAAGTCTCGAACACTCTAAGCCTTTCCTGGAGAAGACTGGAGCTCCAGTTTCCACCGGAAGAGTTGCTAGTTGTTTCAAACTGTTGACTTTGGGTAAGCCACTATGCCATTGTGCTCTGCTGTAAGACGTTTCTGGGGTAGAAAAGAGCCTGGTGATAACAACATCTGAAGTGGGCTTGTCGTTTGGGCCTGCCGTTCAATGACTGCACAAAATTGAGGGTAGGTTGCTTATCTAGAGCATATCTCAGACCCTCTCTTTCCCATCTGAAAAGTAGACACTAGGTGTGATACACGGCCAAAGAAGATAGGTGGGTCTGTTGTGACAACATGGCGAATGAACACACGCCCTTGCTCTCTTGCTTTTGGATCTTCAGACCAGTTGGCTGCCTTGTTTGTCCTGTGCCTCGACCTCTAAGCCACACTACCAGTGGGACACCTAATCTTGGACTGTGTAGCTGTGAGTTGAGGTTCCTTCAAGCCCTGCTTCGCCATGATCCAAGACTATATACATCTCTTGAGCTGGGGGGTGTTGGACTCTGTCTTTGGCCGACTGTTGGCGACCTGCTCTGGTGTTTGCTGTTGGTGGCCGGATAGCCTGAATTGCTCTACAGAGGACGACTCAGCGGCCCTCAAGACTCCAAGGACTGCCAGTCTTCTAGCTGCCTCAACCAAGTGAGTTGCACCGAGCAATATGTACTGCTTTATAGATAGTTAACTGTTTCTTTCTTATCTTATATATTCTTCTATCTATACAAGTATATAAAAAGAATTACTAGCGTCCTGGTTTTGTTTCTCTAGAGAACCCTGTCTAACACACTAAGGAAACTGGATGGTTTCGAAAGAATTGGTAAAAATACATACAGCACAACAGATCCACAGCTGTTGCTTACTGCTGTTGCATTCATGCCGACTCCTGGAGACCTCATATGTGTAAGCAGACCGGTTCCATAGCGTTTTTAAGACTGCAACCTATCAGAAGAGGATCACCAGGCTGGTCTTCTGAGATGTCTGTCAGAGAACATGAGCCGCCAAATTTCTGGCTAGTAGACAAAAGCTTAACTGGCTAATACCAAGGGCTCAAGCAGAAAATATTTGAAAATGAGGATGGCAACAAGTGTACAAATGTGTACTGAATGTTGTATGAGCTGCAAGAGACTCCAATAAAATCACTGGGGGAAAAAGCTTAACTGTTTGCAGCCTCCAGGGACTATTGCTCCATAATGGCCACTCTTGTCATTCAGTCAATCAAAGCAAGGGCTGTAAGCACCTACCACTGCCATCAATTTTCTCACCCTATCTCCAAACTATAGAGGAATCTGTTAAAGGCCCAGAATATTTTAATAGACTATCTGTGGAAAACTGCATTGCCTGCCCTTCCAAATCACCTGCTTTTAAATATATTCCCAAGGAGAGTGCGTACACACGCGCACACGTGCGATTAGTCAACTCTAGCCGTCCAAGAGAGTCATAAATTAAGTAACAGGAAACCAAGCTTGACAGCTGCACTATCTAGAGGAAAGGTCTACTTAGAAATTCTGCACCACGTTGGGTATACTGAACAGTTTCCATATACAATTCTGAACTGTCATTTCAAGGTGAAAACTAGCTGACATTTGAAACTAAAGTTTTGGTATATGTTGAATTAAAAAATCCTCAAACCCAAATATTCAATCCCCCTGGGGGAGGGGGGTAGAAGAAGACAAAAAGAAGACTAATTATCTCTAAATAGATTATACATTTTCTTAGATTAACTGTTAAATGTCCAATATGTTAAGAATGAACAACACTATTTCCATCTTTGGATACTCTGCAACCAAACATGCTCCATAGTACTATTAAAAATGGGGGAAGATGGTGTTTGTATGCCAAACTGAATCCGGATACCTGATTTATAACGCCTTAAGATGCCCAACACATGGGATGTACCACCTTAATTCTCAGTTCAATTTATAACTGAACTGACAGTCAAGAGACTGGGCCATTTAGGTCCCAGAGAGGCCAAATAACTGACCAAGTAAAATTAGTGACCGATGACCATCTATAGCATTTCTAGAAATTAAAATTAAAGACTGGAAAATGTGGGAATCTGACCCACAAGGGCAGTTTTACCCTCTCCTATGGGGTTACTATTTGAGTCAGAATTACTCTAAATTTTGTATT
The DNA here is from genome assembly GCA_004026705.1 of Nesogale talazaci. Classification (NCBI taxonomy): domain Eukaryota; kingdom Metazoa; phylum Chordata; class Mammalia; order Afrosoricida; family Tenrecidae; genus Nesogale; species Nesogale talazaci. The sequence continues at coordinate 48,573 of PVJH01016672.1, forward strand.
AAAAATTTAACAAATCTTAGTGTCATTCAAAATTCACTTTAAGATAAGGCACATAACAATCATACTAGCACACCAGTTTGACCTGAAGAATGACTGATACAGTGGCTGGTTTGGAGTAAACTACTATGAATATTTTTGTACCGTCCAATATTTTTTTAACCAATAATCAAGTGTGAAAAGGAAAAAAATTAAATTAAAAAAAAACCAAACTGGCTTTATAAAATTCTAGAAATGAATATTTTTTCCATTGCATTATAAAAGTCAGTCCAAAGTTGATCCTGCCAGCTAAATCATCTATCTTGTCCTGTGGAAAAACAATAAAATGTACTCTGTCCAGTGAGTGGTGTTGATGACAGCCGACATTGGATGAAAAAATGCTATCTGTTCAGCAGACACTTGTGTGTTTTATATGCAGAATTTCTATTCTTCACATCAACCTGATGAGTTAAAATGATTGTATCTATTTCACTTATACTTGTAGGCATTAGGTACATGGTCAACCAGCTAAGATTCAAATGGAGGTCTCAGGTTTATCTGACTATTCCATTTACGAAATTTAGTTAGGATTGTCATCTGTTCCAACATATGCGACTAGAAATGAGCTGAGCCCATGAGGTGCTGTTACTTAGTTATCCTTCAAAGAACTAGAAGCCCAAGGAGTAGAGTTCACTGCACACATCTCCCTTATGACATCTACAGATGTTGTTGATGAGCTTTTGCCAAAGCAGGGCTGGACTACCTCAAATGATCAAGTGGTGATGACATCATTTTAATTTTGTGACACAAGTCAATTTCTGTGAAGCCAAGGTGTAGGCAAAGTGAAAGAAGCGTCATCTCTGATCAAGGACTCCCAATTTAACTGGGGAGAATAATGTCACACAATCACCAGCACAAAGAAAAACAAACATCTGTGAATAAGTGGCAAACTAGCATCGAAGTCAAGTAGCTATGAGATATCGGAGAATTTTCAAAGTATAAGAAACAACACTTTACAGTTGATGAGAAGCAGAAACATGCACAGTTACAAAGCAAGTTTGATGGAGCTCAGCACTGAATAAAGACAATAGGCAATTGCCTATTTCCCTTCTCTGGGAAAAACAACCTGCCGCTGATTTTTCAATAAAATCATGAATAATTCCTGCACCGAGGGGCCATATTTAACATTCTAAAATGGTCTAAAAAATGAAATGGTTTCTTCCGTTCCAGTAATCATTTTCAAACCTTTAGTAATTTCACATGTATTACATTCC
>PVJH01016673.1:0-16712 GCA_004026705.1 Nesogale talazaci
GACACTTGGCAGGGGAGCCTCGGGCCCTCTCTGTGCAGCCTTCCCTCCCCTCCACTCCACCCACCCATTCCTCGACCCACTGAAGTCACCAAGAGCCAAGGGTTTTTTGTTGTGGTTGTTACAGAAAATAGCCGATGCTGGCCCACAGACAGTCTCAGGGCCCCATGGTAATGTGTACACCTCTCTACCGTCCTCCTTGGCCTCTGCGTTTTATTACAATTTTCGATATAACAAGGTGTTTCCTGGCTGCCTACAAGGAAGGTCTGTGTCCTCTCTCCCTAGAAGCCCTAGTAAGTCTTGGAATCTGTGTGTCTTCACGAAGTGTGCCATGAGAGCATAAATGAAAGCAAAAACAGCGCCCAGCTGAGCCCAACACGTCTTCTTCCCCACAAATAAAATTAAACAACAAAAACGAGGCGAAACAGACCAGCATCAGGCAAAGTCTCTGGATGAAAAGGATAAAGGGGCAAAAATTAAAGTTTGGGGAGAAAAATAGAAAAGCTTGGAGGGGGGGGTGAAGCGCAGTGGGATGGGTACAGCCCTTCCTGCAGGGAAGCCAGGTTGCCACTGACAGACAAGGCACACCTTGACATGCCACCAGAAGTGCATCCTGAGAGAATGGCGGCAGCAGAAACATCTCACCGCGCTCCGTCCTACAGTATTTTGAAATCTTTTGTTTAAATCGGTTGGCAATGTTTAAGCACACCATTTCCCACGGAAGTAAAATATCACTAATTGGGTAATAAGGAGCGATACAGCAGCGTTTCGTGGTAATGTGTCATGCACGCACACACAAAAACCCTCCCTCTTTCAAAATGATTTCAAAAGATCTTTCAGATCATTGCTTTTAACGCAGAAGGAGATTCTGCTTCAGTGCTCAGAGGTTCCTTCCGGTTGGGTGTGCTGTGCCTCCGGGAGACACGCCAGTCACAGGTATGGCCCGAAAGATCTCGCACATGGATCCAGGAGCTGCTCCCCAAGCTTGACTCTCTCACCTTGATGGAAGGCAGATTCCCTCATGACCTCCTTTTTCCTCCTGTCTCAGTGATTGCGAGGGAGCGGGTGTCTTTTTGTCATCTTCAGCCGAGCGCTTTCGTCTCTGCGCCACCTGAGCACCTTCGATCAGTAGTTAGCGGAGCTCACACCCCATGGGGGTCACCCGAGGTTTCCCTCTCGGGCACACCACTGTGCTTGAAGACGGCCATGGTCTCTTCCGTGCCCTCTCCCCACAGGCTCCCACTCAGCCCGCTGAGCATGTTCCCTCTGGGAGCAGCCTTCTCCCTCAAGAGCAGGCTTCCTCGACTAGCCCAAACCCCCTGCCGTGGAGTCGTGACTCACCTTAATCCTATACCACAGGGAGGGTACCCTGTGGCTTCCCGAGACTGTGGCTCTTTAGGGGAGTAGAGTGCCCCGCAGTCCAGCTTCCGTCTCCAACAGGAAGCTCTGGCATCTCTGCGTGGCAGACTCTCTGTTTTTATGGCCTGGACCTTTGAATGACTGGGTGATCTGGATCCCAGTCCCTTCACTGGGAAGAGGCAAAAATCCACCGTCAACACACTGCCCACCCCATACACACAGGCTAATCTGAGGTTTGGGAAAAGACAGCCCCTCCCACGTTTGCCAACCTCCACATCTGAACTGTAGACACAAGCATACTGAGCCTCTACCTCCCTCCTCCCTGAGGGTCTGAAATAATTGGTGCAGTATTGCCCATTTGGGATACACAGAAATGTTGCACATTTCTCAGCAAATACTTCACGTACTTTATAGTTTAAAAATGAACAAACAAACCAAGAAACACTAAAGAAGAGATAAAAGAACCAGAGAAACTCGTATAATTCAGGCCTCGGAACTGAACGTCAATTCCCTTAAGTAACTTCCTTTTGCTTCTCTCATCAGAATGGATATAGGAGGTGGGGTGGGTGCTGTGGAAGAGATGATAAGTGTTAAGCACCAAAGGCTTAATGCATATAAACTATAAGCTCTTCATACACCTATGACAACACTTCAAATCTAAGAACAAGAAGCAAGTCAGATTGAGCCCAAAATATAAAACAACTGCCAAACCAAAATCATTTTTGTGTCTTTGTGTGTGTCGTGTGTGTGTGTATGAACAAGTCAAATGTGTCCTGATTCTATGCGCAGTCATCAATCAATATCACCGCTCGTGTCTCAAAATCAAAATGAATAATTTATTTTTAATAAAGCTCAACATTCTCATTTGTTTATTGCAAAAATGTTCGATTTCTCTAGGATGTAGATGCATTTAGGGGTGCAAGAAGGTCGAGTTACCAGGCATGTGCTGGCCTTGGGACCTTGTGACTTATGCCACAGAGACAATGTCTGGTCCTGGAACCCCTGCATGAACAGAAGACCTGCCCCATATGGTTTGCTTGGCTGTCCTGTTGACTGCAGCTGATCACCAGGCTTTTCTCCTGCAGAAGTACTGGTGATGGGCGTGGGGTGGCTGATGAACCAGGGCCCCTTGGAAACTCATTCTGCAAGCCTGGGGACTAGAAGGTTATCATTGTCCATGGTCCCTGGACATCTGCCCCCCTCGATTCTCAGTGAAACGATGCACATGGCTGGTTCTGTTGGGGAGTCTGCTTCTCGGACAGCTGCACTGTCAAGGGTCCAAGGGCAGGTGGTTACTGCTGCTGCTTCCACTCAGTCCTCGGTCCCCCAGGGGAGTCCTCTTCACCATCTGTACAGATGGGATGGCATCCCTCTCGAGCACCATGCCTGTGGTCTAGAGTCCTGGCCTTTGGGTCTAGCCCGTGGAATGCAGCACCAGGAGGGGTCAGCCTGGAGCCTCCTTTTCTCCACAGAAGAGCAAAGGGGCAAGTATGGGCTCCTGCCTACTGTGGGCACAGCGTCTGGCTCTTGTTGTCCTGTCCAGGATAGAAGGTCTCTCCAGGATAGTAGGGCCAACTGCCTGGCCCATTCTCTGATGGGCTCATCATGAACCCAGCACCTCAGAAAAATGGCTCTCTTCACACCTACCTGGAATAGTAATTTTTTGTTTCCACTTTGTTAAGGGAGACACTTTCTGGAAGCTCCCGGGGGGAAGCCAGCTACACATTCTCTCAGATCTTTAGCCTTGGGAAGAGCCCAAGGCTTCCAGAAAAAATATCTATGCACTCTTGTCCCATGCTGCCTCAACACATGTACCCACCACCAGTCCTACCAAGTCACTTTCTGCCCATCCTTCTGGCTCAGGATAAAGCACTACTATGAAGAAGATGGACTGGACTCAAACTGCCACACTCTGGGTTAGCCTCCATGGCAGTGCCACCCTGGGCAGCCACACCACCTCTCCCAGCCTCAGATTTTCTCATCTGCAAAACATGGATAATGATACCCACTCACAGAACGATGGTGAGAGTTAAATCAGGGGCTCGCTGGGTCTGGCTCTGAAACAGAAGGGTGTATTCGTATGATGCGCCAACTCTCAGGTCACGGTTTCCGATATGCTTGTGTCCCTGAGTCTCTGCCCTCTGGATGCACAGAGTGACAGTCAAGACAAGCCGAGATGCTTGCTTTCATAGATATACTTTGGGGAAGCCAGAACCTCACAGAGTCCAGTGGATGCCATAACCCCCAAAAGCAAAGAGATGTCACGTATGTTTAAAAGTGGACGCCTGACTATCAGACAGGAGCCCTGGTGGGATAGTGGTGATAGTGCTGGCCAGGTTCAATGCCAGGTCAGCTGTTCAAAACCACTAGCAACTCAGAGGAAGACCAAGCTTTCTTCTCCGTCAAGTGTTATCACCTTGGAAAACCACTCAGACAGTTCTACCGCCCCTTACAGGGTCGCTCTGAAACAGAAGGGCATTGATGGCCAGTGAGTTTGGGTTTTGTTTCCTTTTTTGGTGTTGGAGCTGTCTTAGTCTGCGGAGACTAGAGCAACAAATCCAGAGAGGCTCATAGGCTTCATATACCAGAGCAATTGAGAATTGAGAATTGAGAACACACCCAATTTCAGTCCAGATCAAGTCCATCAATGTGATATTAGCCCATAAGTCCAATACCAATCTATAAAGTCCTCTTCCCACTCACGAAACACATGCACTGATGCCGAATGCAGGAAGACCACAGGCCAGTAGGTAGGAAGGCTAGTGGGTCCAGTGGGGTGGCGGCATCTCAGCGCTGGCAGGGGTCTCCTAGTGGCTTCTCCCTCCCGAGGTCTGGCTGCATCAGGGCTAGATCCATGGGGCTTCTCCAGCTCCCAGGGCAAAGCGCCATGTGTCTTGTCAGCAGAACAGCTCCGAGGGAGTAAGCAGAGAGAGAGACAGAAGTGTCTCCTGCCTCCAAAGAGGAAACGCAGGAGCTCCTGGAATTCTCAAAAGAGGGCCATGCCCGCACAGAGGCCACATTGGTTGGTTGACAGGCCAGACGCCACCCCTTTGTTCTTCATCCTCTTAAATTGACACCAGATTATATAACAAAACTACATGGAGAGAATTTCTAGACACTTACTGATGATTTCATCTTCATGGAGTGGAGGGGATTCCAGGTGGGACCAATCACACCACGGGGTCCCCGTGGCCTGTGATTACCAGAAACAACAACTGACGCAGTCACTAAGTGCCACAAACTAACACAGACTTGTCTCAGACCATCAGGGGCCTGCTTGCAGTGCGTCGGGTCGGACATGGTGTTGCTGACCACGGGCTGCTGGTTCAAACCACCAAACATGCTCCACTCGACAAGGCAGCCCGTCTGCTGCCAAACAGAGCTGTGGTGTGAGGAGCCGTAGGGACCTGTCCCACTCTATCCTGCAGGGTCGCCCAGAGGCGGGATGGGCTCAGTTTGGTTTGGGCTTGTTTGGTGGGGGTGAGAGGGGGGTGGACCCTTCAAAATGACTGGAGGCAGCTGGGCATCCGTCACTTTCATGTTAAATCGGAATGCATTGCAATGCAGAGTCCCTCTGGACTGCCTCGGACCATCCTGGGAGATCTACCAAACACCCAGAGTCAAAGACAGTGGAACAGCGGGAGAGAGGCAAAGAAAATGAGTTTCCAAAGTCCAAGTCTCAAGGCCTCAGAAGACGTGTTGAAAAATAAGTCCCCTCAGCCACTGAGCACAGAGCCCACATTCCCTTCCTGCCTGCTTTTAACGGCACACACCTGAACACCCTTCAGGAGAGCAACAGTGTGTTCGCCTGCCTGCCAGAACACCCGAGGCTACGGCGCCCGGCGGAGGAGGCGGTGGGGAAAGGAGAGGAGAATCATTGCAGAAAAGAATCGGGCCAATTAGGAAAGATGGCAAAAGCATTCAGAGCAAGCAGAGGCTGGCTCTCCGGCGCACACACCACATCTCTCCCCGCTTCTCTTTCACTCAGATGGATGTAATTCGTAACAGATTTCACATTTACAGGAACCGGGCTGGAACATTTTCCACGTCAACTTGGCTGGCTGGTTACAACTAAGGATCTTAAGACGCTCAGGAGACAGGGCTGTGGAGATGCCCCCACTCTTACAAGGACTTCTGTGCCTGCCACTTGTTCCAATCAATGTCTTTGGGGCTCTCCCAAGTGAGGTCAGACGTGCAAGGCTTGGGCGCCCTTTCTGGTCCGCAGCCCATCTTCTCCAGGCCCGCGTTTCCAGGTTACTAGGCCCATAGCTTCTACAAGCGTGGCCTGGGTTCCTTTGGAGAATGTAATAAAAATCACGGGGTCTCTCTTCAGAAAAAAAATGTACTTTTGTTAGGACGGGGGCATCTAGTTTTAGCTGGGACCCCAAATCAACTGTACATTATATTTACTTGGGAAGCTTTTCCGGTTCCTGGGTAGCCCACTAGCACAAGAGCTCTTCTAGGGGGGTCCCCCCAAAATCTATATTGAAGAAGCCAGTCCAGGTGGTGATGGTGCCCCCATGGACAACAATTAATGACCAGGTGTCTGGGGACTCACGAGTCTTGGATTTAGGGTCTCTAGGCTCCACAGAAACCCTTCTTTCTTGAGGCAGACACTGTGCTAAGGACCCTCTCAATTCATCCATCTCCCTTGATCTTTCCAAAGACCGTATGAAGGCAGGTATAGCACCCCACTCACGAGGTTAAGGCACGAGCCCAAGCTTGCCTAGCAAATGGCAAATTGAGGCTGAAAGCAAGTCACCTCTTCCTGAGGATACCATCATGGTCTTGTTCAGGTGACTGTTGGGTGACAGACAGCAAGCCTGCCCCAGGCTGCTGTTACCCACTGGAGCATGTCTCAATGCCAACACCCAACACCCTAGAGTGTCTCTGCCTGCTTCCTGCCCTATCTTTCCGTACGCTATGAGAATGCAGAAGAGTGCACTGGGTTAACATAGTTCTGGCGGATGCATTAAGGGGCAGGGGACAAGAAGGAAGGGCAGAATGTTGGCGCAGTACTGAGCTGGCCACTCCTCCCTAGAACAGGGGCCCTTTATAGGGGTCACTCAATTCATAGCAGTAGCAAAATTACAGTAATGAAATGGAAACGAAAATAATTTTATGGTTGGGGGTCACCACCACATGTATGAAATGGTTGAGGCATGAGGAAGGTTGAGAACCACTGCCCTAGAGACACTAGAAACTGTGCCCTTCAGGAAATCATGTCCTCAGAATGGCATTGAGATTCGGTGGTCCCAAGACCATACCACAATAATCTATCAACTGCTTCTGTATGGCCACTAAAGCTTACCAGAGTGCCTGGACTGCCATGCCCAGGGTGTCCCTGAAGGACAATGGACCCTCGGAGGAGAAAGACATAAAAAGGGCTCCGGGAAGAAACCCACCAGAAAAATCACCTGGCATCCAGGATGCAGGGCGCCTGCCACATGGCCCTGGCTGGCAGGGGTCCCTGTCCTCGTTCATGCAGGACAATGCCAGTGCTCGGACTGGGATGACCTCAGTGCCCTGCGGTTGCTCTCATTGGGGCTATCACCAGAGAAGGTTACAGAAGTTCAAGGCAGACACCATGGGCATCTTTTTGCAAACAGAATCCCACACATCATCTGGCCAGTTCCCTGCCTTCAGCATGCCCAACAGTCAGTCAGTTCCTGCCCGGAAGCTGTCAGAGACGTCTTTTCTGAACCTGTGTGCATACATCCAGGGGACTCTCCGTTTAGGAATAGTCCGGAATCCCTGTTGCCCATCTTCTGCTCTATCTTCTTGAAGTGCAGTCAAGTTGCTAACTTCCACACCCTCTACAATAATCTTCCTGCCCGGTCCTCCAGCTGTTCACGATGTTCTCAGCAAGCATGCTTCACAACCCACCACCCCGCCTCTGAGCATCAGCCTTCTCACCTGGTACCTGGCAATAATAATAAGCTCTAAGAATAATAATGTGGCTCTGTGAGGACTCAACCACATACTGTGATTAAACAACGCGAAGTTCCGCAGCCTCTTGGCCAGCAACAACACAAAAAGCTAACCTTACACTTCCATGACCTTCACACACTGTCCTCGATTTTCCTTGGGCTCTAACAGCACTTATAACAATCCATCCACCCATTGTGCCAAGCACATTTGTGCATATGTTGCCATCATCCTTTTCAAATCAGCTCCTCATTTGTTTTTCCTCCCTCCCTCCCTGGGTGTTGAGTCCTAATCACAAAATACCTGGATTTTTCTTTTTTAACTCCCCCATGTGAACTGCTTTCAAGTTGAATCATGTGTGTGGGCAGCTGAGCTTTGGGATCGAAGCATGTAACGGTCACGCTTCCGTGTTGATGGCAGCTCCCCATGCAGCCTCTTCAGATAATGCCCATCTTCATCCGGGTTCTTGCTGAATGCCTTGGGTGCCGCACCTCCCTTGTAATTCCAAGTCTGCTACACAACTCCAAGCAGGAGTTCAAAAACATCAGCTCAGGACTGGAGACGGGCGGGGGGAGGGGGGGCGGGGGGGGGCGGCTTTCCCCTGGGAGATGATTTTAATTCAGCTCTGAGTTTCCTCGATGAAGAAACTCAAAGAGATTCAAAGAGATTAAGTAGCTTACAGGAAATCTTAGAGGAGGTCATTATCACTGTGACTGTTGTCATGTTCTGAGCACTTCCTGCCTGCGGGGCATAAGCTACATGCTTTACAGATCTGTCTTCCCACCAAAAGGCCATCCTCCCGGAGGGCAGGGCCTGAACCGGACCCCACCCCACCCCCTCCACAAGCCCTGCCTCCAGGACTGTGCCAGGCCCTCTCAATCAGTATTTGTGCTATAACTGAATTCCGTATCTCCTTCGGACACAACCACCCTCATTATGTAAAGGCTTTTAAAAACAACAATTCCAATGCAAATGAGGCTCAGAGAGATTAAACCACTCACTCCAGGTCACCAGCTGGTTCTGGAAGAGCTAGGATTCGAACCCTTCTTCCTGACTCCAAAGCCAGCTATCTCTCTTAGCCTGGCTCCTTCACTCCTTGGAAAACCTGTTCTAGATCGAACCCTGCACTCTTGATGGTCAGAGGCAAAGTTTGTATTCTGAGAACTTCTCTACTGCAGTCATGGGTTCCAAACTTCGAACTAAACAAGGGAAGTGAGGGGCGGGGTGGGGGGGTAGCCCTACTAAGACCTAAAATACCTTTGAACAGAGAAAATCCTGTAGTCTCTCCTCCCAAAGTGACTCACTCTTTGGTTGCATTCTCCCACTGACTCATCCCGTCAGGACATTCTACTTCCTCGCAAGGAGAAGGGCTCCACGCCAGGCATGCCAGGGCTGCGGGCCTCACTGGGCTCTCCGCAGATGCCGCATCCGGGGAGGAGCAAGGACGGGAGCTGCTGTGTCCCAGAGCTTTCTGTACCAACGACATCCTCTGGCTGATGGTTACTTCTCTGGACCCTTCTCCTTTGCTAGATACCAGGAAAGAGAATCCAGTCTCTCTCTCTCTACCCCCACTCCTCAGGCGCCAAAATCAGTGAAACCCACGAGTAGTAAACCTGAGGGGTGGCAGTTTGAACCCAACAGACACATCTGGCAATCTATGGAGCTCTTCTACGCTGCACATGTAGGGTGGGCATGCGTTGCAATGGACTCAACCGTAAATAATCACAACAATTTATTTATGAGTGTACGGTATTATTGTGTGTACATACATAGGCGGGGGTGGGGGGGTAGCTTTCACGCGTTCATCTACCACGTGCCCAGCCTATGCTGGCCATTTGAAGTACACACAACTAGAAGTCATGCTCCCTATTCTGGACAGCAGGAGAGAGGACTGGGGAGGCAGTGGGTGGGCCCACCTGACCACAACAAAAGCTTACGTTAAGGTGGACAAAGAGAAGGTGGCATCTTAAAGACCAAAGGAAGAGTTTCCATTTTCACCTGTTAGCCAAGACACTAGAGAAATGTCATTCTGACCACAGAAGGGACCAGTAGGTGCCAACTCTTAAAAGCTCAGTCCAGCTCTGGTGTGTACGAAAGCCCCGCAGGGAAGAGAGAACGAGTGCCTCCCAGTGCATCGGTGCACTGGGGGACCCTGATACCTTTTATTACCTACAGAGTATTCTGTTTCCATCATTATTGTGAAACTCCTGATTCCCCTCCCCCCCCCCCCTTAAACAATTGACTTACTCTCTCCTCCTGGTCAGTTTGACTCTCTAACTTCACCTCTGCCCACTGCTTCCTTGAGTCGTTCTTATCTCTGGATCTCTTTCAACTCGGCAATTCCATTCCTTGAGGCACTATTCAAACAGCATCCCATCCATGGCACCCCTATTCTGTGCCCATAACGTGAGCATGGCCTGTTTGCAGGGCCCAGTGTGTCCGCAGTAATGGAATAGGGAAACACCCAATAGGGCACTGGGCTGGGTGACCTTCAAGGTCCTTCCAACCAGAAAGACTTTATACATCTAAACTCCAGCCATGGGCTTGCACTTTTTTTTCCTCCTTTGTTGGACAGTGGACCAGAGGGTGTTTCCTAAATCGTTAACAATACACTACCCCAACTTCTGTGCCCTACCCCAGCTACTTGACTTTTTATAAAAGATGCTGGATTCTAAGCCATTATCTGTTTGTCTAATGACTTTTTAAAATCCACTCAGTGAGTATCAGGTGCTTACCACGGAAAAGAGCCTGCTGCTTCTGTCTTTTTGTCATTCTTCTCTCAGAGCCTGTGGGATTCGTGTGAGGAAAGAGCACACCCCCCACCTCCCACTCCCCAGGCCCTGCTAAGAATCTGGTGCTCTGGCAGCTCCTCCGGCTCCCTGGTGGGACCTGGTCTTGAAGGAAGCAGCAGAGTCTACCCAGGAGTGAGGAAAGGAAGGCATGGCGGGCAGGTAGACAGACGCTCACAGGCTTACTGAAAACCCCAGAAGGATTCCAGATGCCGGATGGCATCCAGCCCTGTAGACACAGGACGCTTGTCTCTGTACGACAGTGACTTAGATCCCAACTCAAATCTTGTTCTCCATCCTCCTGCAGATCCCTGGAGAGTAGCAGGACACAGTTTGGTACCCAATACTGGTTCCTCCCTGCCATGCCCGGATTGCCTTTAAAAAACTGACGGGCCAGTAGGTACAGTTAAGAAGACAGCTGGCAGTACAGGGCCTTTTGCAGACACCACAGCCCCCGGCTCTTTACAGAGCCTCGGGGAACCAAGGTTCTGCTTCCTGTCCTGCTAACTGCAGAGCATGTGAGCGTCACGAAGGGCTGTGGCCTGACTACAGCGTTGGGCCCGCCCCCCATCCAGCAACTTTCCTTTCCAGGAATAGCAGTAGCCCCTCTCTGGGACACATAGCTCTTCTCTGCAGAATCTACTTCCTCCACGAGGCCACTCTGTTCAGGTGGGACTTGAGTCCCCCACCACCACCCAGCCCCCAAAAGATAATCTATTTATCTCTGTGCTATATGACCTCTGGGCTTAGGGCTCTGACCGTGTCTGGGGTGACCAGTATGTCTTTGGGGGTGTTACCTGTGAGTAAGCCCAGGTCAGCGTGGTGGAGACAGTGGGGGCGCTGAAGACCATTCACTGGGGTCCTGTGTGACCCAGCACAACCTCCACCAAAATCACAGAGTTGTCTTAGCTGCAGTGGGTTATGCGGTGGGCTTCTAACTGCAAGGCCAGCAGCTCGAGATGAAGCATGACAGTCTCAGACCCCCACAGGGGCTCCAGAGTCCTTCCTACAGGGTGTCCAGCAGACAGACTGGATTCCATGGCACGTCTACTCCCCATTACACAAACAGACCCCCCCGGGCTTTCTCACTCGAGTCACAGCTGGGTGCTGGCCACCAGCCTTTCCCTTAGCAGTCAGGCACTGTCCTGTTCTCCCCGAGGCTGGGCGCTGCTCCCTGCATGGGTGGAGACACACAGTCACACACAGCCACAGCGGAAACCATCTCCACACATGGGGGGAGGCCAAGAGCAGCCAGGGCTCCCAGAGCCTAAAGAGATCAGGAAGGAGTTCTAGAGCAGCGGTTCTCAACCTGTGGATCGAGACCCCCTTTCACAGGGGTCACCCAATTATAACAGTAGCAAAGTGACAGCTATGAAGTCGAAACAAAAATAAGTGTATGGTGGGGGTGGGGGTCACCCCCATATGAAGAACTGCACTAGGGGTCACGGCATGCGGAAGATTGAGAACCACTGCGCAAGAGCATAACTCCTCAAACGTATCTGCCCCTTTGCAAAAAAAATGGCGGGGGAGGGGGGTTGTAGAAAATTCCTCAGTGCTCCCCCGGCAATTAAAACACTTTTATAGCCTATGATCCAAGACAAAATGTCTCACCCTCACTGCCCACTCTAGTGCACGGCCACCTGAGAAGGCAGGGCTTCTGAGATTGTATGGTTTTACAGGGGCAGAGAGCCTGGTCTTTCTCCTGTGGAGCACCTGGTGGCTTTGTGCTGGTGACTCTGCCCAATGTGCCACCCACTATGCCAAGCACAGGCACCACATCTGCTTTCGCAGCCTCCCTGGGTGGTCCCAGAAGCCTGGGGTGGGGGGGCGGTTCGTCCACTTTGGGAAACCCACGCCCCTGCCTACACGCTGCATGTGAACCCCAGGCTCCCAAACCATGAGTAACTGCTCTTCTCTAAAGCGCCCCCCCCCACACACTTTGTGGGGTTCTACATGGTAGGCCCTCCTGTTGCAGTCTGGAGAGGCCTGGCATCTTCCCACCTTCCTGCCTCCTGGGGGGCATCTTTTCCATGCAGAGATAGCACGTTAGAAGGGGTCAGAGAAGTGCCTGGAATCATGATAAGGGAAGGATGTGAAGAGACAGATGCCTGCAAGCTTGCTGTGAGGCAAGAGCTGCTGGAGACCAGATTCAGTTTAGCTTCTCTCCCCTCTCTCTCTCTTTTTATTATTATTTAAAAAGTCACTGTTTAAGTTGAGGTTGAGTGCCTCTCTGCTGCTTTCATTGCAAATACAAACCCGGATGAGAGAGGGGGAACAGCTACTTGACAGGCACACAGGCTGCTTGGATCATCCCCTCTCCTGGTTGCTAAGCACCGAGAAATTCATAAGCAGCCTGTGATAGGCGGGAGCTACAAGCAAAGACAGATGCTCATCCACAAAAAGGCTCGCCGGGGACTGAAGAGACAGCATGGATGAAAAGGTGTGGTCAGAACTCACTGGGAGAATTGGGACAGGGAAGGAAAAACTGGTTCGGCTGATGTGAATACTACGTTAGGTCACCTGTCGCCATGGTGATGCTTGGCCTCCTGGACAGAGAGCTGGTCTGTCATAGCACCAACAGTGACCTAGCTGTGGGGCCCGCAGAAATTACCACTGGAAGTACAAGGTGAGCTAAGGCCTGCCGGAGTTGAAGATGTCGAAGACAGGCTCACAGCCAGTCACAGAAGGGGCTGGACCGAGCCAAGTATCACCTTGTTAGTTTGGGATGAAATCCTTTCTCCAGGATGATGGGCATATAACTGTTCTCCCTGGAGTCAGGGAAGATGGGACTTTTGACCTGGAATTTTATGTTATGGGTATTCAACAGACCAACGTGCTCCACAGACACTGTCACAAATGGGCCTGGGCAGAAAGCCTTTCCTGTGACCAGCTGCTAACCAGATGCATGGTTGACCTTACCAACGATGAAGGGAACTGCTCACCCCACCCCACCCCCCATCAGACACCCGCTGACATGGAACACACCAGGGCTGAAAGAAAGTTCTTTGTGGTTAAGTCTGAATTCAGTTCTGCCTTTACCTTCTTACCTTACTGCTCCATTCTTCTCCCCAAGAAGTCATGTCTGTCATTCCTCTGCCCTAAATCTTACATGAGCCTAGCTCCCACCGGGTAAAACCCCAAATCCTCAAAGGGGCCTGCTAGCCCACATGACCTGTCCCGGTACCCACTCTTCTGACCTCAGCTTCCTCTCTGCCCAGAAGGCTCTTCTCCCACAGGGACCTGAGTTCTCTGTGACTCTTCGGATGTCTGCGTAGGCGTCACCTTCTCAGGAGTCTTTTGATCCCTGAGTTGCTTCTCTCCAGGGTACTTAGTCTGATCTAATACGATAGCTGTCAATTTCTCAATCCATATTGTGTGTCTCTGCACAGAACAGTTAACACACTAACCCAAAAATGGGAAGTTAGCGTCCACCCAGAAGTAACACAGAGGCACTTGATCCACCTATGGGAAACTCCACCTTCAAACGCCTTCCATGGGAGACCGCTCTGCTCCAACACACACACACACACACACACACACACACGCCCAGAAGGCAGGGTCCATTCCTTGGCCAGGAGGCCTGCCAGGGCGAGGTTCTGTGAAAGGATTAGAATTTTTTTTAATCTCAGTCAGCCCAAACCGTCAGACTACAGAAGGATGACTAGCACATTATAGGACATCAATAAATATTTGTTTCATTAATTAAACTAAGGAGCTACCCACCTTGGCCAGGGCATCGACTCATTACTCTGGAAATTGATACATAATGAATGAGAAAGCACTCCTGCTGCTTTTTCTGTCAAACCCTAGCTCAGAATAACCAGCTAGATAAAGAGGGAACATTCTTCTTCTTCTTCAGAGAATTCCAGCTAAATGCAAAAAGAAAGATAGAACCAGACAGTCAACATCTCACAGGCGCTAATGAAATAATGGATCTGGGTGACCGTCATCAAGCGATGCGAAACCATCAGGTGAGACATTGAGGGGAAGTCTATGGAGGCGGATGGGACTGACCAGCTGGGAGCCCACCAGACAGCCTATTCAACACTGCCGCAGGCAGGGCTTCCTGCTGTGCTCCTCCAGGAACGTGCTCCCCCTCACCAGAATATCCGTGCCCCTCCCTCCAACACCAACAGAGCCTGAACCAACTTCCAGGTTACAGAAAATATGGCGGAGAAGAGAACAGATTAAATGACAAAGCAAGGATGTCATCGCCAAATAAAAATATGGGACATTCTACAAGACAACTGACCCAGTTCCCTCAACAGATAAATGACACTCGAAATGGGAGGGGGGACAATTGTCGCTAAAAGAGACTTCGGAGACACAACAGACAGATGCAATACGTAGACGTTTTTAGATTCTGATTCAAACAAAGCAACTGTTAAAAGATATTTTGAGATCATAAGGAAAATTTGAATATGCCATGGGTATTAGATGATATTTAGGAACCGCAGATGATAGAGGAGAACTTTCCCACAGGGTTTTCTAGGCCCTGATTTTTATGAGAGAAAGATATCGATGTAGATATGGTATCTTTGCATCAGGTTTTCTCTCTCAGGGGCAATGGGTAGGTCCACACCACTTACCTTCTGGTAGCACCTGCCTAGTGCTCAACTGAGAGGCCACCAGGCACCCTTACAAAGTGTTTGCTTGTTTGACATTCACGTTGGAATACTTACAGGAACTATACATTAGTTAGATTTTGCTTTTAAGTAGTATGGGGAGGCAGTAATCTTCAGGGAGAGGCAGGCCTTGACACTCCAATTCCCCAACTGGAGCTGAGATGGGACATGGGATTCTCTCTACTTTACCTTTAATTGTTTCTATGATTGAAAGAGGAGGCTTCAGCCACATTCCTGTTTTAAGACAAGCTTGATCAAAGTATTTGGCATAGTAGTGCGCACCCCCTCGGCTCTGGACAGTGTCCAATACTTCAGTCAAGGAGCTAGCCATCTCTGGCTGCAAAGGTACACAGGCGCCTTGCCTCCCTCCTTAGAGAAGGCCCCTCTCGGACACTCTGGTGACTTCTAGAGTCTTCTCTCGTGCCTTCTAGAGCACCACGCTGGGCGCATTGGCCATTCGTTTCTAGGGTTTTCTATTGACTTTTGCCATCTATGGCCACACAACCCTCTCGCAGTCTGCTTCCTTCCCCCTCGGGCAACTCCTCGGTGCCTTCAGTGACATGTTCTCTGGCCACATCGGACGATGTTACACAATACGTTTAGTGAACTTGTGTGGAAAATATTAAAACTCACCCTTTGATGTCTGCTGTTGATCCTCAAGGCAGAAGGGAGCTAACTTTTATTGAATTCCAGACCCTTAAAAGGTAAGTTTTAAGGTCTCTGTTTCCCAGATGAGGAAACCAAAGGGCAGAGAGACTGGAAATGCCACACATGTAACCCGAGCCCACTGCACTGGAGTAGCTGTCAGCTCACAGCGGCCCTACAGGGCGGGCCCTGGGATTTCTGGGCCTGCAAGCTCCTTCTGGAAGCACAAAGCCCCATTGTCCTCCTTACAGAACAGCTGGCGGTTTGGATGTGCGGGCCCTGTGGTTAGCAGGCCAGCATGACACAGCCAGGCCCCTCATCATGGTCAATATCGACAAGCACTCGATTCTGTATCGGGGACTGTACACCAGTGCCCTCTTGTACACCATGTGCAGCCCATTCATGTCCACGGCACCCCGAGAGGGGCCAGGCCGGCCTGTGGGTTCACCTTTTAGAGCCACAGAATCCCTAACAGCACCCCTTTCATTCTCAGCAGTAGCCTTGTTTAGACGATCAATGGCATGGCAACCTGTATTATCAGTACCTGCAAGGTAAGGAAATTCCTAAGAGCCAATTAATTAAAACACCCACACACCACACACACATAAAGCCCCTGGTGAACAGAAGGTGTGTGTGTTTTCCAAGGCTAGACTCTCCCAAGATGCAGGCCCGACCACAGCACGGTCTCCAGGGCTTCGTAGCAGCTCCTTTGAATCCTGTGACTCAGAGCCCTTTCCGAACAGCTCCCTTTAGATTTAAACACCCCTCTTCCCCCCCCACCCCCCACCCCGACTCTCCTGGGCCGTCACAACAGATCTTTTGGGCCAATGATGAACGCAGATCTGGGTTAGGCCAAATATTGAAAATTCTTTCCTCTTTCATTCGTCGCTCTTAAGAAAGAGATGTCCTAACGCACATCCTTATTCTTCCCTATCCCTCACTCCTATTAAGGCCTGTCCTCAGTTGGTAAGGTGCCAGGCTTATGTCCTCAAATGTCCCTGCCATTCAAAATGCAATACTTTCTGGCGAGTCCCTTACTCGGATGCTCACCCGCTCTGCAGTTGAATGCCATGGGCTGGCCAGTTCCCCTTCTTTCTTTCCCTCAGCCCCTGTTCCATAGACTCTCAACAGACAAGGCTTCAGCAGGGTGCAGTGCCTCCTGGGTTTCTCCCATCTTGGCATTTTGTAGGGTCTAATTAACTTCAGTCCCTGATGTGTGTTTCATCTCCTTACTGTGACATTAGGATAATCCCATTTCCCTAATCCTATCAGGCTATTCTGGTTGATTGTTAGTACAGATTAGCTATCTTTATGGGGACAGAGACAAAGGAGAGATTGGAGCTTTATCTTAGAGTCGGGTGGGGGGGGG
>PVJH01016673.1:16812-49991 GCA_004026705.1 Nesogale talazaci
GGGGGGGGGGGTGATTTTTCCAGGCTCTTCAGTTCCCGATGTTCCATCAATGATGGATGCTGTATTCGTTGAGTGAACCCAACTGGTAAGAGTCACACTTGCTTTGGGAGCTCTTCCAAAGAGACGCATAGCATAAGACTGTGAGATTTCATCACCGTTATTAATAATATTAATTTTTAGAGCCCAGATAATTTGGTTGTGATTCGTTGCAACCATATGGTACTTAGTGGACCAGCACATGATTGCTGAATTAGGGAGCCGCGCGCTCCCAGCAATGTGCCAAGAGTCTGGAAACTCTTTTCGGAATTGATCTTAAAGCCAGACATCGCTGCTGCCTCATAGAGTAGAGGTGAGCAGGCCTGTGACTTCCACGGAAGTGGTCGCTGGCTCTATGCTCTGCCACGTCTGTCTGCTTCAGGCCCTGTGCACTGTGACATCAATGAAGCATATGGCATTAGGGGGATGACCCTCACTTCTCTTACAAATCCCATAACACAATAGACCCATATAACTCAAGCACAGTCTGGAGTATAAGCAACGTCGGATCCACTTTCCTCCACAATGATCCAGAGACCAGGCTCGGTGTCCTCTTAGGACCTGGTGCACACTGGTCTCTTCCTCAGGACCACCCCCTTTGCCCTTGCTTCTATGCCCTTCCCCCAGACCGCCAACGAGGGGTCCAAATCTCATTGCCTCCAGGAGCGCTTTCCCTCCTGTCGCTGTTGTACAGTCAGGGCCCAGGCTCACCCCCCCCCCCTCCAGCCTCCGCCCGCCCCCCTCCCTCGGACCTCGGACTGAACAAAAGACTGCCAGCCCAGACCGGCATCCTCTCCACTGTCTAGCTCAGGTGAGACTGCGTGGGCACAGGGTTGACACTGGCTGATTTGCAAAGCGCCCATCTTTCCTTCTAATCCACCCTTCATCTGAAAGCTCATCAAGGCAGCTCACTGTAGACTGCTGGCACAGCTAAGGAGGAAAAGTTGCTGAGAATGGAAAGCAGGCCTCCCCTGTGGGAGACAGAATTTTGCTGCCAAACCACCTCACTCTTCCTGCGAGGCCACTGCCATCGAGTGGACTCCGACTCTCAGTGAGTGGTCTGTACAGGGTTTCCGAGTTGTAGGAGGTCTTTACAGAAGCATCTTTCTCCTGAGAAGCGACTGATGGGTTTGGACCACCAGTTTTGTGATTAGTAGGCCCATGTCTCCCTCAGATGCCAGCAGGGCTCCTACCACTTACCCCACGACCCTATCTAAACGGAGAAGCGAGGAGGGCTTCTGCTTCTGCTGAGTCATCTCGGGAACCTTCGGGGGCTTCCTGCTTGTTGTCTGTTGTAACTCGGCCCCATAGGGTGGCTGTGAGTCAGACTGGACGCTGGCGAAGTGCTTTTGGAGTTACCCTACCTAACATCTCTATAGGAGTCTCCATCTCATGATGCTATTTTCTTCCAAGAGCTTATTGAAACGATCTGAGTTCAGTTGAGCTTTTTGTTTTGCATTTTTAGTCTTTCCAGCACTTGCAACCCCTGAGAGGTCCTTAACATTCTCTGTCGAAAGGAGAGAAGGATGGAGGCAGGGAAAGACTCAAAGAGGAAGGAAACAAGGTTCAAAAAACGAAACGATGTTCCTACTAAAATCTCCTCTCCAGAAAGTAGCAGCCCCTGCCCCCAGTCCAAGGCTCTGTGAGGTATTCCAGTGCAGTGACTCCCTGACACATTGCCCAGTGGGTGCCTGGTGGCTGCACACCACAGGGAAGGGGGCCGCATCTTCTGTCTAGTTCTCCCAGTCTTGGTGAGGGTGTGCAGTAAGCCAACTCACTCTCCTTTCCCAGCTGCCCTCTGCCTGCAAGCTGCCTGGGGTAGGGGACTTCGACCAGAGGTCAAGGGTTCAATCTCTCTGGGAGCCAACTGGCTCTACTCCAAGGAAAGTTCTGTTCCATCAGATTCACCTCTAACTCTGGCCAATGGCTAGAGAATTTATTAGCTTGACAGGTCACCGTGTTCATGCCCTGGCCTTCAAAGAAGATGTCAATGAGCTTTCCAGACCCATGTCCACTGCACCTATTCTGCGATAACCCGGTAAAAAGAGTTCTCCATCATCCAGTCCAGCACTTTAAAAACCCCTCTGTCTGAGTCCTCTCTCCCTGCCAGGGGCTAAATGAGTCACACAGCATGGAGTGGCCAAGATTTAGAGGCTCCTCTTGTGTCTCCACAAGAACAATCACCCTCCTGCAGGGAGGGATGTCCCACTCCGGGACCAAACTCACATCCACAAACACCCCAGCAGGAGCCCCCTGTAGGCCTGCTCTGGCTCCCAGGCCCAGTAAAGAGAGCTAGTCGCAGCCTCTTCTGCTAGACAGCTTATCTGCCTCCAGTCAGCCCTCTTCAACCCTCCTTACCCTCCTCATCCATGATTCCCCGCCCCCCCCTTGTTGCCTTCTGATACCAGGGGGAAGAAAGAGAACCTGAGTCTCCTTTTCGTCTCCATCCGCTCTCGGAGTTCTTAGACACATTTTGAATTCCCCAGGGAGGAGTAGCTAGGAGGCTTTTACCTCAACCCCCTGTTAGGTTGGAACATGATGTCTTGAAGATGGTGACTCATCGCAGCAGTGAAAACTGACTAATTATGTTGATCTTCTTGAAGTCACTTGCCTCCTCAGTGGATACCTTCCATCCTGGACCAAGATGCAGGCCCACAGTCAAACTTGGCTTCATCAACCTGACCCCAAGTGGCAGGACAATCTGGCTGGCTCCCTTTCTCTGGGTCATCCTTTCACTTCTCTGGGTCCCACACTAAAATGGACCTTTCTCTCTACAAATGGACGTGTGACCCACATCACAGCAGGTGGATGAGAGGAGACTGAGCACACACTTCCTGCACAGTCCTTGGTCTTGTGGACGTCATATGTGACAAAAGAATCAGACTGAGCAAGAATTTCACTGTCTGAAAAGGCAGAGCCCTGGCCAGGTTTCAATCAGGGCTGAGATTCCTAGATCCAAGGGCCAGTCAGGACTCCATGTGTGGCTTTCCAGTCCTGAGCAGCTACTTGCTGCTGAACATTGGCCTACATATTGGGGGTAAAGGGAGGATAATCTAGACATGTGTCTACCAACACACACACAGGGGTCCTTCTACCCCGTCACCCTTTGTATCACTCTCTCTAACTCCATGAAACTCACCCATGCCCCTGCACCCTGGTTCTCTACTTTTCCATTCCACTGTTCCCAGGTGGAATGTCACAGACAAGCTCATGTGCTTTCTCCAATCAATGCCGTCCAACGTGGTGAGCCTTCGTAAACAGGAGACTTCTGAAAGCAGTGTCCTAACTCATAGACCAATGGCAGGAATTCCAGCCACAGAGGCAAGGAAGCAGGAGATGAACTAGGAGCCGGCCTCATGCCACCTCTAAGAAATAGCATAGGAGTCCAAACATAGGCCCAATTGCATGAGCCAATGAAACAGAAGCTGACAAAATGTCAAACATGACCTAACTTGAACATGATGCCACCAGCACATTCTCCCACTTCCTGGTGTTTTTGCCAAATGCTGTGCCTGAGAGACGAGAGCGAGCCCATATGGAAAGGTACGCAGGCCGCAGTGACAGGCACGGTGTGCAGAGCAGAGAGCCAAGCCATCAGGGAAGTGCGTGTGCTTGTCATTAGACTGACTCTCCTGGAGGCCAAGGACGAGACCTTCATCAGCTGAACATCTATCCCCCAGGCCAAACCCAGAACAGTAAATCTATGGACTTATGAACGCCACACTGGGGACAGAAAAGGGGGGGGGGGGAAATTCTTGTCATGGATTGAATGATGTCCTCCCAAAATATGTGTTGGCTGGACCACGGTTCTCAGAGGGTTGGCAGTTAAATAATGATAAGATGTGGTAGTTATGTAAGGATGCACTCCTACCCCATGAGCAAGTCTGATGTGATCAGTCAGTTGACAGGAAGGGGATCAGAAATGGATAGGCAACCTCCTTCCTCAGGTCCCAACCCGGATCCCAGATAAGGGGAGTTTCCCTGTGGCCTGTTCAACCTTAATTTTACAAGAGATAAATAGAGAGAAAATGAGCATAGAAGGAGGAAACTCGGTAATACCACGAAAGGGGAGCCGGGAGCAAATGTGTCCTTTGAACCTCAGGTCCCTGTGCTAAGAACCTCATAGACCCAAGGGGAAATAGATGTCAAGATCCCTGGTGATCTCTAAGGTACAAAGGGCCCACAGCTATTGAAAGGCCAGAACCTTACCCAAGAGCTGACAGAAAATGAAAACCTAGCCCTGGACCTGGCGCCCTAGATTCCTGTCCTCCTAAGCCACTAGAGAATGCATGTTCTGTTTGTTAAAGCCATCCACTTGTGATGCTTCTGTGAACGCGGCACAATGGAACTAAGACAAGGCCCTGGTAGTGCTGAAGTGATAAGTAGGGGGTTGCTAACCCCAAGTTCAGTGGTTCAAAATCACCAGTGACTCCACAAGGGGAAGATAATCTATCTGCTCCCAACACAACTCACAGCCACGTGAACTCTGTACAGGACTGAAACTCTATGAGTTGGGACTGACACAGTGGTGGGTAACTAAGACAGGCCTGAATAAAATACCAACCATCAAAGTATGATAATTCACCTCTCATTTTACTATCTCCCACAATTCCCAGAGAGGGGCCACTGCTCATGTTGCCTGTAGGGCAACCACTTGGGAGGATCAGTTGCTGTCTATCAGACCCTCAACCCTGAAGGCTCATCAACTGAACACAGGACTGTTTACCTGGGGCAGCCTGCTCAGCTCCTGTTACACGGCAGGACTGGAGCGCTTCCTGCGAGGAACGGAGCATGAGAAGATGTCCTACTGAAGGGAAGCTGGAATCCCCTTCCTGGTAAGGACAGGGGCTGCTTCTCAGAAGCTGGAGTCAGACCTAGGCGAGCAGCTCTCTGCTGTCCAGGAAACGCTACCAAGGACACCCAGAAGTGTCACTGTCCTCTTGTGTCACAGCCAAGAAAAGAGGAGTTCCAAACACTCCTCATGTGCCCTCCGTCTCTCCCAAGGTTCGCAGAGGGCTGTCAGAAAGTAGCTACCCTCCTTCCCAGGAGGGAAGGAGTCTCTCGCCAATGCAAAGGGTCTAGACTATGGTTTCCAAGCAGGCCCGTGTCCTTCTCTCCAATGGCTTAAGAAAAACCAAGGGGAGAGTGAGAGCAGCCCATGAATGGCCATACAGAGGACCAAACCTTTGTGATGGTTCAGGAGGTCTGAGAGGAGAGCCAGAGGGATCCACAGACAGTGCGCTCACACGGGCTGCTTTGTGCTTCTTTTACCTTCATCTCCTGAAAGATATCGAGTGTATCTTTCTCTAATGGGATGATCGAAAGCCTGAGCTCAAAGAGATGCACATAGTTCAGTGAAAAACACGGCCCCACAGCCACTCCTGGCTACAGCGAGGTCAAGGGAAAGGATCAGAATATTACAGCCGTAGAAGATACTCATCGGGCTGAGCCCCGGTGGCGTAGTGGTTGTGCGCGGGACTGCGGCCCACCGGAACGGAGGTTCAATTCCAGCAGTGGGGCTGGGCCTCCTACTCCCACCACCAGAGAGCAGTGATGCCAAAAAAAAAAAAAAAAGAAGATACTGATCCTCTGCTGGTTCAGCCTTCATCTTATCAAGAAGAAAACTAAACTGCTTTACGCAATAGTCTCCTGACGATCTTCCTGTCCTTCTGCCTCACTCTTCGTATAGATGCCAGGCAGTGTAATGTTTTGGAGACATGACTCTAATCATTTGATTTTTCTGATTAAAGCTCTCTATGACAACCTTCAGGATAAAGTTCAAGTCTTTTTTCAAGTTCCAGTCCTAACACAAAGCTCTTGATGATCTGTCCTCTGCCTTCCTGTGACTATCTAGAACCCAGCAAAACACACACACACACACACACACACTTATATTGAACTTCTTGCAGTTCTTCAAATACCAATTGTAGGAGTTCTGCTTTCACTGATGGTGGAATACCTTAGGACAATTCTCCACAGATTATTATGAACAGTGGACAAAAAAACCCTGAAATAATTATCTTTAGCCACCAGAGAACGACAGAAACTAGAGGGAATTGACACTTGGAAGAAAAACAAGCTATGGCGGTCATGTATTTGTGATGTCAATTTCATGATGGGGATGTAGAGGTGGAGTCTAGCTTGTTAATCTGGAGATAGCCAATGAGTAGCCAATGAGGCTTCTGTGTGGGCATGGCTTTCTCCTGAGAATTCTGGGAAGTCTCGCGGTATTTTTCTCATGGAGATGAGAGACCATTTTTCCCAGTTGTTGGGAGTCACTGGACTGACAGGGCAAGATGGCAGCGTCCAAGGAACAGGAGGAGTCAGAGGAGAAGCCACAAGGCTTTACCCTGATGGAACCAGACCTCTGAAGCTGGAGAAGCCACATGGAAACCCCTGCTAGCGCTGTGTTGTTTCTATTACCACTGGATGCTATTGATGGATCCTAAGTCCTGGAAGTGAGGGGCCCTGGGGAGACCCCTGCCAGCACCGGGATGCTTCGACTGCACATGCTTTGTGAGTCAGAGGGAGACTTTGTAGATTGGTATTGGACATATGGGCTAATGTTGGATTTATGACTTTGGACTGGACTGGGTTGGGATGCTTTCTCAATGTCCCATTTCTCTTGTATATAAACCTTTCCTTTATATCTATGTGCGTGTCTATGAATTTGTTTCTCTAGTCTACCCGGACTAACACACAAGCGCTGGGTGAATTTTATGTGTTTAGGAGATTTTTTTTTTCCTTTCTTGAAAGCCATTCTCAGCGAAGCACCTTGTGGAGTGGCTACAATTGAGATGTAAAGTGTTGAGGAATTAGAAGGTGAAGGTCAACTGGGGCAGTTGGAAAAGGAGGGGAGAAATTTCAGGGGTGGGCGACGGGAACATCTAATGGGGAGCTCCAGAGTCTGCACATAAATTCCATGGACTTCTCTGCCGGCTGCTGAGTTAGCCCGCATGACACAGATGTCAAAAAACCTCGCTAAGGTGTGTGGGACCAGAGTGAGATTTCTGCCACCGCTCACACAAAAGGAACAGACTATGAGGCTTGGGCTCTGTCATATCCACACCTGAGGAAAGAAAACCAGAACACGCGGCAGAGGAAGCTCGCAGAATCCTTCAGCCTGATACCATTAACAGTGTACAAAATGCAATCCAGACTGACGAGACAGAGGGAAAGGGAAGGGGAAATATAGTCCACGTAAATATAGCCCACATCGGTGGAGGTGGAGTTTGAGAGGACCGAGATGCTGGGGTCAGCAGCAAAGCATCTGTGATACCTAGTGTTGGCCAACTGCCACTGGGGTAGCCTTCTCCCCTGGTCAGCGAACATTGTCCAGCTCATCCCAGGGACATTTCCTCAGTGGTGCACCTTATTCCTCTGTGGCTTTCATGGTCTTGTACTCTGCACGGCTCCTCTCTGATTGCTGAGGGAGCAGCAGTAGGCCGTTTTCATGGTGACATGAGCATTTGGCAGAGTCGATGGTAGGTGTGGGTGGGGTAAATAAACACCTTCTTGAGCGTCGCAGCGTCACCGGGAGAAAGCCCCTCTGTACTTGGCTCAGAAGTCCTGGGACTCCTTCTTTTCTCTCTCATCTGTCACAAGACCGGGCAACGCCTGTGTTCCGCAGTTGCTCACATTCTGCGGAGAAGCGCTCCGACTGTCCTCTCTGATCCCTCTTCCCCCACCCCGCCCCCTGATCTCCCTGCGTGATCACCCACCGTCAGGTGACTGGGATCCATCAGGCACTGGTGGCACTGTGATGCAGGGTTCGGCTGCAAACCTCAAATCCACCCAGTTGCCCCAAAGGAAACCCCAGCTATCTGCTCCTGCTATATGCACGGCCCAGGGAACCCCCCACCCCCGGGGCCAGGTGGCCCCTGTGATGTGGGGGCCCTGGGAGCTGGAACCACCTCGACAACACCCCACGAGAGCGTTCTTCCTTAGACGAGAAGGCGTGGCGTAGCTAAATCCCCTGGGGTGTCTCCTGGAGTGCCATGCCCGTCGCCGCGCTGGACACTGAACAGAGACCAATCAAGTTCACTCTCCTAGCCATCCTCAGATATCCTTGTCGGATGCACGTTGCTGTCATCTTACACCCGAGCAGCCTGAGACCACGAGGAGGTTATGGCTAAGGTGAGTGACCTGCAAACCACTTTGCCCACCCCAGAGAGGCATGTCCGTGCCTTGCCCCCCTCCCCCCCACGGTGCTGGCACTCCAGTTCTGTCTCATGTCTATCTGATGGGGGCCTTCGAAAAGAGGGCACTGGATCCCCCCACCATGGAAATCCTAACTAAATGTATGCCAGAAGTGGTCAGCTGGCCTTTCCAGGCTGCCGGTCCATCCTGGGTGGGAATGAGGAAGCCAGAAGGGGACTCCAGGTTGACACCGCCTCTATCCACTCCCCACTGGAGTTGATGAGAAGTGGGCAGAGGCCAGGGGAACCTGGGTAAGCGTGACACAGAATCCCATCCTCCCGACTGTGCAGGGCATTTGCTGGGCCCGATGGGACTGAAAAACTGTTTTGAGGCGTGCTGTAACACATTTCCCCAGAGAGACTCAATCGCTGAGAAATACGGACTCACTAGGATTAACGGGAAGAAGGAATTTCCGTGAAGTTTCACCCTGTCCCGTTTGATCAAACGCTCATCTCATGTCTTTCCTGGCTACAGCGTGTGGGCAATCCCCAGGACTTCTGCTTCCTCTCTGAGCATGGATGAAGACTTGGCTTCTGGTTCTCCTCTATCTTCCGGGGTTCTTTCTGATTTGGGGAGCCAGCCTTAGACCCCTGTATGATCGCTAAGCTTAACTGATCACGACATGGCAGGGGAGAGAGATCTGGAAGTCTTGAAGTCTAGCTCACTGGTAAAAAGGCACTGCTTGAAGCAAGCAATTGCCTCTGTTTTTGAAAGATACTGCATGCTAGAAGCCTGCACACAAATACTGGAAGTCCAGACGCACATCCACATCCACATCCACACCACACTGGACTCAACCCAGAGGCCCCTGGAGTGGTAACACCCATATGACATCTATCTTTCGGGTAAACATCAAAGGATAACCTCAGTCTGATTTTCTGGCTACCACTCTCTGAAACCAGGTCCATGCAATTTGAATCCTAAATATACTCTAAAAGGAGGCATCCAGGGAGACCTTCCTTCCCAGCCTCTCAAGCAGCAAGCCAGTTAACAGACCTGATTCGGACTCTAAGTGTAAACTGCTTAGATCACTAAGCCCCCTTCCACCTTTAAAACTTGTTTAAAGTCTTCCGGGTAAACCCAGCAGCTAGAGAAGGGAAAGCAGTTGGGATGGTGGCCCCATGACTTCTCACAGTGCAGGGACCCACTGGAGGGCTCTTCTTAGTCAACCACCTCAAGCGTCTCATGAAAACAGTTTCTTTATCCTTTCATTTGTTGTGGGTTTTTTTTTTTTTCACAATTTGGATAAAAAGCAAAAGTTTTCACTTGATTTATTTAAACTGGCAGGAAGCGAGACTGGCGTATTTGAATCACTCACCAGAAACCTGAGACTCCAGAGAGTCCATCGATGTTTTGGTAAGTCTCTCTCAGTTCCATAAATTATGGAACACCATTAAAGTGCGATCGTGCATAATTAGTACTGCTAGTGTTCTTATTAGAACTGAAATGATTTTCCTCAAATCATTACACTGCTTATTAAAATGATAAAGGTATTGTCTTAAAATGCAACCAATAGTTTACAAATCAGCTCATATTCCAGGAAGGATGGAAAGACACACCGCTTTGCTTTCTGCCCAGCCCCTATCCTCAATGATCACTGCCTCTATTATTTATGGGGCTCCCGCTATATACCAGGAGTCCTAGTGACTCTGTGGAAGGAGCACGGGGCTACTGCTCACCAGAAGGATGGCAGTTCAAACCCGCCAGCCACTTCACAGTAGACAGATGAGGCTGTCTAATGCCATCCACATGCATAGTCTCAGAAACCGTCAGGAACAGTTCTACTCTGTCTTACATGCATCTGAACTGACGTGATGCCCAGGGGTTTGGTTTGGGATGTACAGGGTACACACATGTAGGAGCCCCTTCATTCCTTGAGCTGTTCTTTGAGCCTGGTATTAACTCTGAGTTACTGAAGAGGAAATATGGACGCAACCCAGTCAAGAACAGACAACTAGGAAGTGACAGGGCTAGGATGGAAAACCAGGTTTGTTGGATCTCCAAATGGTTGCTTCTAAATGTTACCCGACTTTCCTCTGAGATATAAAGGTTTAATTTTTTTTCAAGTTATGCAAGAGTTCCAAAAACTTCGTGGAAGGCAGAGTTAAAAGAGCATGGATTTTTTTTTTTAACGAACTTGTTACATATATAGTGCAACAGGTTTCAATAGGGCAGAGGCAAGCAGACAGCCACATTAAAGAGACTCCCTCTTGATTCGTCTACAAAGAAGCCTGGAGTACAGAGTTGGAATGTGCTTGGAGACCCCTCAGTCAATCATTTCCATTCTCCAGATAGGGACGGAGACCCAGAGAGGGGGAGCGATTTGCCTTGGATGACAAAGCCAGGTCTCTAGTTTCTGGACCTCTTTTTATTTTTTCACTTGTTTTCCTTCCATCACCTTTCACTGTGTTTCATCAGAAAGAGTTTTCAGCTCCCTGGTGTCTGCCACACCCAGTCACTTTGAGAGAGAGGAAAGATAAAACTAATTCGCTGTCTTTCCCGAAAGAATACAGAATCAAGACATCTGCCCAGGAAGCAATCATAGAACTATGCAAGAGAACGCTTCATAAAGTGCCAACTCAGGTGACAAGCGATACAGCCATGTGCATTCTGGGAATGGAGAAGTCATAGAGGAAGCAGAGTCTTGCAAACAATTAGGATTTTTAATGGCAAGGTGAGATTTAAGGGACCTGGTGGGCTCTGGGGATGGAATGAGAAGTAGATGACCTGCTTTCCGTAAACCTCAAGCAAATCCAAAGAAAAAGATGCTACTTGTGACATCTGCTACGCAAAGTATGATCATATTGATTCTGGGTAGAGTCCCCAGAGCCTGAGAAGCCGGCTCCAGTTATGTTTTAGATCAGTCACAAATAGCCCCGGCTTTGCACTAGGGCCATGACCTTGCCAAACCATCATCCTCACTGGAACGCCCGGGACGCCAAGTGAAATGCACAGAGACGCCAGAGGCGGATTACAAAATCAATCCAAAATCCAGGGCTGGGGGGAGGAAGGGCAAATGCACTCACCAAGCTCTTCCAGCACCTGCACGAGGCTGAAAGACATTTCTGGATCCCGGTTTTCTGTGAACCTTCACCATAAGCTGAAAGCCATTCTCTTTAGCCAACCCCCCCCACGCCCCAGCCCCGGAAAACAGAAAGGGCTACACACAATGTCTGCCATTGCGGGCTGATAAGAGACGGAGGGAGCTGGTCTCCATCTGTGGGCTGCAGGGTGGGAGAAAGGAGCACAGAGAGTACGTTCAAAGGCTCCGCCATTTGCTCCCTGTCACACTCGGTGCTTCATTCGTGTCAGCATCAGTCCCCTTAGGCACTAAGGCGGCCTGTCAGCCTATTGGGTATCAGGCTCGGGCCACATAGGAAGATATCTGTTGCAACGTCTTACGCCTTCGACAAGTTTCAAGCACTCTACTTTTAATGGGGAAGACATAGTCGTAGACTTTCCAGAGACGAGGACAAAAACGAAGAGAAGAAATTAGTCCAGGTCTAAGGAGGAGGCTGAAGAAGGTGGCTGCCTTGTGTCAACTGTCAGTGATGTGGTCCCCAAAAGCACACCCAACAGGGACAGGGCATCTCAGGGAAAGCCCATATTCACGGCAAGGGTATCAACTCTGGAAATGGCACTGCCACTAATTGCACTAAGTTGCCCTCTGTGAAGTCGCTATCATGAGCCAGGAAGTATACTCCAAGATTGAAATTCATCATCTCAAATCCTTATTTTAAAAAATAAAAAACAGACGGACTGCCACCAAGTTGATCCCTGCTCACAAGGACCCTACAGGGCAGAGTGAACCTGACCAGCGAGGTTTCTGCAGCTGTAAGTCTCTGGGGGCGCAGACCATTCCCCCTCAGAGAGGCTGGGAGGTTGGAACTGCTGATCTGGTGGTGAGCAGCGCAATGGATACCGCAGGACCCTTACCATCTCTTTTTCCACCCACTTTGAGGCCTTCATATAAGAAGAGTGACTATTCTAATTAGCTAGATAGGGCACATTCCATAGGCAGGGTTACTACACATGCCTCAGGTATGCCCTGCTTCTGGGATTTTTCTCTCTTAGATAATCAAAAGAATGGAGCATTTCCCTCCGTGGACTGCCCTTATTCATCCCTCCCCCCACCCCCACGCCCGCCCAACTTTCTCATGCACCTCCAGCCTCCAGGAGGAAACCAAACAGGGAGAGGTAAACCAGCAACCTCACCATTCAACTGGCTGGGCAGATAGGCTTGTGAGCGCTCCTTGAGTCGGCCAGTGTAGACATCGTGGGGTGATCTCCCCCAAAATCAACCACTGAAAAAGCCCCATGAGGCATATTTCTACTCTAACACGCCTATACCACCAGGATCCTGATCCGCTCTGTCAAAATGGGAGGAATGAGTCCCTTAGGAGACGGGAAGGATGGGGATAGGGAGAACGGGGAACAACTAGCAAGAGATGACTATATAATCCCACTCGAGGGGGAAGGGGCAACAGAATTGTAGGCAAACAGAAACATTAGAAGGTGTATGATACAATAATAATAATAATAATAATAATAATATTAATAAGGGTTCCTGGGGGAAAGGGCAAGGGAGGGAGGGGATAAAGGAGAGCTGATATCAAAGAGTTCATAAAGAAAGAAAATGCTTTGATAATGATGGTGGCACCAATTGTACAATAATGCTTGATCTAATTGAAATATGGATTGTTATAATATCTGTAAGAGTTCCCAATAAGATTATTTTTTTAATGGGAGGGGATGGAAAACAGGTGCTTGCCAAGCTTCCTCAAGAAAATGGCCAATTGTTTCCCACTGGGCAAAGCTTCTCTTGGAAGGAAGGCCCCTGAGGGACCACTAGGAGGGAAGGCAGGTGTGGGATTCAGAATTGATACGAAACGCCAAATGCCAACACTCGCAGAAGAGCTGTACCCTCGGTATGCATACCCTCTCCTTTCTGCAGATGAGGAAACACTGACGCTCACCTGTAAATAAGCAGACATCAGGGAGCTAACAATCGGTGGCGGGGGATTTTAAGGGCTGTAGAAGGTCAGAAGGCATCTGAGAGGCCCCTGATTCCAAACACCACTCCTTCAAAGCCAGACAAAACTACCAACAAAAATTCCCCACAACCAGCCCCCAGCCCTCATGCCCTGAGTCACCAAGAGGCAAACAACAGACTGGCAGAGTTTTATATACAGCCGCTGGCTTGGCTCTCTAGTGGGGCCCAGAAGCCAGGACCGCGGGAGGCCTGCGTGGGCCCTTTTGTCTGCCAAGCGACATTCTCGCACATCTCCCGTTCTGCGGTGCCCCAGAAAAGTGCAAGTTACTTTGACAAAGCCAGAAAGTAGGCCACAGTCCACATTATTTTTCACGGCTTGAGGCTCCGATTCTCTCTGGACCCGTTTGTCTCGTTGGAGCATGTCTCTCCACCGCCATGAGACTGCTGTGGTTAGGTCTGAATAGCACAGAGGGCTGGCGTGCTGAGCGCCTTGTACAGCGACACTGGCACCTCGGGCCGGCCGTCAACAGCATGATGAAGCAGGCCAATGATGTTTATCTTTATGGCCCTCACCTCTGCCCCTCTGCCCTCTCGCTGGGTGCCAACGAACAAATGCCCGGGTCTGAAGAAGGTGGCAAGCAGTATCTATCTCCTATCTCTGCACTCGCAAAGACTGTACTCCTGTTCCACCACGCAGACACTGCCTTTCCTCAGCCAACTGAACTGTGCTTATTGATCATTATCATCTCAGCCTCCCATTTTTGTATTTACCAGCCAGCGTGCCTGATTGGCAGGGAAGGGCCACAACTCCACACCAATGGGCTGCTCTGACAGCAAAGAGCCTGACATTTCAGTTACTCTTCGCGGCCTTATCTTGAACAAATGGGCAATTTCCACTAGGTGTTCTGAAATATTAAAAATAGCTCTTTGGCCACTGCTATGGCCTTTATGAGACACTGGGGTATAGGAACTCCCAGAGAAAATTACTATAATCATGGTTCATAGTATTTCTTTTTCTCTTACAGGCATTTGTACTTTGCTTAAATTCCAAATATTCTGCAAGACTCAAGGGACCGAAAGCTCAACGAACTAGATTTCAGGTAGCAGAAGCGTAAACACTGGGGCGGCGGTGGCAGGGACATACAGCTGCAACCGCCTTTCCTAATAGCCCTGGTCTACTAAGCTAGGGGTGGTTCTGAGGACACAGGAAGATCTTTTTGAGGGTGGGGGGAGGAGAGAGAAAACCCTACATGTCAAAACTACCACGTGCAGTCATGCCTGACTGCCTACTATGGGGCAGGCACTGTGCAAAGCAAATAAACCATGGACCCATGTGCTAACAGGGTGTGGGGCGACGGCATCCTCCTAGAAGACAAAGAGCTAAACGCATCATGACTTGGAGCCTATACCGAGAGAGAGCTGACTGGACACCACAGCAGGGTGTCCCTGGCCCCTCATTAGAGTCACAGGCAGAGCCAGCAAGACTCAAAGAAGGACAGGGCGAGGGGCAGGCATCGGGTTCCAGGAAGAGGATCCACGACAAGGGCAAACACTTCCATGACAATACACAAACACCGATTGCCTCGCTGCCTAGCAAAGTAGCAGGCACACCCCCAATGTGTCGAATAAGTTACCTATACAGGGCTCCTTTTTTTGTTTGTGACACAATTCCAGATAAGATGGCCAGATGCATCGCCACTTATCAACAATATCTTACTCATCGCTTTGAGCTTTCATGCTTAGCTTTCTTTATTCATATTCTTGAAAGAGCCAAAGAGCTCTAAAAGGCTCATTCAAGGTATATTCAGGTAGAACAAAAATTTCAGAATAAACAAAGCAACATCATCCAAAAAACGAAAACAAAAAGAAGGCAAACCTTCCCCCCGGCCCCAAAATAAAAACCGACCAACCAACCTCCAATTGTCCCTCTTCCTTATTCGCCAAACTCCCCTTCCCTAACATCAGCCACTGCCCCGTCGTTGGCTATTTCCTTTGGTCTTTCATTCCCGATGTTTACATGGCATGCTGACGAAGTTTCATTCTGATCGCTCAGTTGACTACAATGGCAGGTCAGGAATGAGCTCTTCCACCTCTCCCCTCCTGCCAGCCTACATTCCTTTTATTTCCTGTCATTCACTTTGGATCGGTATCTTGTGTCTACATCATGACTGCGGAGGTACTCCTTCACGTTCTGCCTCTCTTTGTGGAGTCCCCTGATTCCTAAAGCCCTCGTGTTTCTTTTGGTTTATGCCCGACATTCTTCAGTAACCTCCTGAGATAAGGTGTATGGGGCTAAGCGTTGGAGATTGGTTGGTCAGTTTTGGGGAGAAGGCTTGCTTTCTTTTTGTTTTCATTTTTGGGTAGTGTTGGTTTGTTTATTCTGAAATGTCTATCTAGCTTAGAATATATCTTCATTCTATCATCTTGCCTGAGTAATAATGTGGCTGGATAAATAATTCTGAGTTAGATATAACGCTCCTTCACATTTTGGGGGGCTTTACTTGCTTCACTGTCTCCTAGTTTCCAATGCTAAAGTTAACGCATCCTGCACAGGCTGATGCCTGATCCTCTGTAACACTTGTTCCTCTCTAGCTACTCTAGCTTTGGGGATGTGCCTGGTGTAGGGCTATCCCACCCATGTTGCATAGGCACCCGATGAGCCCTTTTAACATGGAAACTAACACCCTTGGCGTCCATAAATTAACACTGGAATTGCTTGGTTAATGATTTCCTCCATCTGTTTTGGTTTTTTTTTTTTTCTGTTCTTTCTGAAACTCCTAGTATTCAGATATTGAACTGGTCTTCTGGCAAATATATAAAGATCTCCTAATTCTCATCTCTAATTTTCTCCCAACTTTCATTCTTCAATGTGTTCCATCCATGAGCCTCAGCTATCTCATTTTTCATTTCCCAGGGATTATTTTTGCTCTTTGAATGTTTCTTTTATTTAGCAATCAGTTTCTATTTCAAATATGTACTACTTTCTTTTATCTTTATAATGATGGAAGAGAAGGTTCCATTTTGTTGAGTTTTCTCCTTTCATATCCTATTTCTTTAAGATGCTTCTGTTTGCTTACTTGTTTTGGTTTCTATTTTCATCTTAATGGACTTCCTCAGATATTAAATAACCTTTAATTAACTGCTCATATTCAAGAATGAAACATCAAAAAAAAAAAAAAACCAAGAAGATGCTGTGTGGTAGGTGGAATGAGGTTTTGCTATCAAGTGTCATGATTGAATAGTTGAGGGATTCTTCTTCAGTTTTTCCACACCTTTAGGGAAAGTGGTTCACTCTCAAGCCTAGAACGTAACCTAAAAACTATCTAGCACTCTGAGAACCAAGTGAGACTTTTGTTTTACTCCATAAAGATCTGCCCTCAATTCCACTTGCTTTACAGTCACTACTGAACAAGCCTCCAGGTGAAAGAAGCACACTGGCTGATAAGAATCGGACTAGGAATCTGGAGTCTAATTGTTTCTCAAATACACCTTCAACCAAGTTTTCTGTTGTTTGGTTTGCCATCCCATTTCCAAAGATTCTTGAAACTATAATTACCAAAATTTTCAAACTATCTTTGTTATCTTTTCTTAAGCTGTTGGATCAGGCAGCCATCAAGATTCTCTTGTAAATTCAAGGTTTAACCTCACCCTTACCCTACCAGTGTAACCAAGGAAGAGATGCTGATGGAGATGTCATAGATACCGTGCAATAGACAGTGAGCACACTGTTTTGAAAGAGATCCTGAAGATCCCCTTTATCCACTCTGATCTTTGTCATGAAATTCATCCTTGCTTGCATTCACCGAGATGAGCCTATACCAGCAGAGCTGGCAGACACCACACAAGCTGGGCACTAGAGCAAGCTAGGTGAGGCTAGGAATAAGAATAGGTCAAACGTCAGCAAACTCCTTCCCACCAAGTCTATTCTGAGTCACAGTGCAGACGTTAGGGCAGAGAATCACTGCCTCGTGGGTTTTACAAAGCTGTAAACCGTTATGCACAGACGACCACATCTTTCTCCCACAGAGTGATTGATGGGCTCCGACTCACAGCAGCACAAGGTCAAGCAGGACGAAACACCGCTCATTCCTGCACCATCTTTACAACCGCTCTTAAGTTTGAGCCCGCTGTGAGTCAGCATGGACGCGATGGCAGTGAGGTGGGCTTGGGGGGGCCTTTATGCACAGCCCTCAAAGAACAGTTTGACATGTTCTGACTCTATCCTGTCAACTTCCCAAATAAACCCTATCACGGTGAGCATCGTCTCTGAGTCGGCTCTGTGACAGAACCTGAGAGGAGAGAGCGCAGCGGCCGACAGGGATGCACAAGTGGAGAGTGCTGTGGAAGACAGAGTCGGTGTAGGGATAGGCACAGAGGCTGGGAGAGAGGAGGACCTTCTACAAGAGGGCTTTTTAAAGTCTGTGGGAAATGAAAATAGCACAATGACCTTTCCCACAAACTTTTTGAAAGCTGTGTCTTTTATTTTTTTTTAATATAGTGTGTTTAAATCATTCATAGTCCCAGTAGACCCAAGTGACAAGAATCTCTCAAACTTTCTAATTTCTTAAAGGAGGTAAGCAGGTTGAGGTGAGAAATCCTCTATCAAACAACCCAGCTCTTCCAGCCCATTCTAAGGAGGCCAAAGAATGGTGGGAAAGAGCAACACAAGCTTGCTGGATACTTTTGCTGTTGGAAGCCAGCAAGTGGCATCCACATCCCACTCCGTGTAACAGGGAAACTGCGTCACCGTCATCGGGCCCATTTCCCATAGCAATGACCTATGGAGAGCTTCAGGACTATAAAATCTCTCCATGGAAGCAGACAGCCTCATCTTCCTCCCTCAGAGCAACTGGTAGATTTGGACTGCTGACCTCACAGTTAAGAGCCCAATGCTTATTTCAAAGCACTACTAAGACTCCTTAAATGACAGCGTAGAATTTAGGGAGAATCCTGAAAGCTCCTTTAAGAAGTTCCTATTGGGGAGGGGAGGGGAAGGTGATGGGAGAGAGGGGTAACAGATCACAATGATCTACATATGGCCCCCTCCAAGGGAGACAGACAGCAGAGGGGCGGGTGAAGGGAGACATTAGTCAGTGTAAGACATGAAAAGATAATAATGATTTATAAATTATGAGGGGTTCATGAGGGAGGGAGGGGGAAAATGAGGAGCTGATACCAAGGGTTCAAGTACAAGGACAGTGTTTTAAAAATGATGATGTATGTATGTACAGATGTGCTGGACATGATGGATGGATGGATGGATGGATGGATGGATGGATAGATGGATTGTGGTAAGAGCTGTATGAGCCCCCAGTAAAATGATAGAAAGAAACTCCTGTGTTTTCTGATAAGGCAAATGAAGCCCACATGAAGTGAAAGAATCTACCTAAGTCACAAAAGTAGTTGGTCACGGAAGCTCTTGGGAGTACAGTTTCTGCTCTGGAGGGAATGTGTTGGGCTGGACATTCTCCAAGATCCTGCAAAGCCCTAACAGTCCAACCCTCGGAAGAAACCATGGTACACAATCTACCCTCATGCTCTGGCCAAACAAGGCCCTTAGATTTTCAGGTGCGAGTGTGTGACCGCGTGCACGCACGTGCACATGCGCACTTCTCTGTGCTAAAAGAGACTAACACAGGATTCATCAGGTGGAAAAAATCTTTCAGCTCCCGGTGACCCCATGTAGAGAGACAGATCCCACCTCCACCTCAGGAAACAAGTCTGAAGAAGCATCTCAAAGCGCATATCCTTCAGAGAGCTTCTATCTCATTAGCCAGACAAGGCTGATACGTGACACGATGAGGCAATAATATAAAGCAATATGCCCCACTCTCAGCTCAGCTGGTTTGTGTCTTTGTAAGACAGCAGCATGGGTGAGCGTCATCACAGAAAGGGTCTTCTAGACTTCAATTTCTTTCCTCCCAAAATGCCTCTCAACCATCCATGGCTTCTGCCAGACGTCTTGGGTTCTCTCCCTGGCCAATTCCAAGGGCCTAGAGAGCTATAGTCAAAAACAGCTCGCGTTCTAACTTGACGTTAGAACAGCTTCAAGGGGGAAAGCTTGCGTCCTGGTCCTGGAAACATCACTGTTGCGAATTGGCCCAGGTGAGCAGTCTTCTTCCCTTTAACAATTCAACTTCCCCATGTGTTATGTGAGCATCAGGGTGCCATGGCCCAGTGGAGGGGACAGGTGGCAGATAGGCTCTTGAGTTTGAGGAAGGAACTAGGTCTCTACATTTGGGACGGTATTATTTTGATAACCTGGCTGGCCTGTTTTCTGGTCGCTGGAAAGCTTCGAGTCGCCGCCCTGCCGTCCCAAGTGCATCGAGTCTTTCTCGCTCCTTGGCCAGCATGCGGCTGGCATGGGATGCAACTTGTTTGCTTTCTAAGCAGGGCCTGCCATTGCTGGGTGATGACTAAGCCTCGTTTTCGGCTAGAAGAACCCAGAATGGTTAAATGAGGAACCTGGGGAAAAACAAACATAAAACTTCTGGGAAAGGCCTGCTAATAGGAATTCTGAACTCCACAGAGAAGAGGTCTTAGGGGTTTCATGAGGGAGAAAGAGGAAGTTTTGTTTTTCCCTGGATTTAAAATATTTCTGTCAAGCACTTGGGTAGAGGCAGGCCAAGGTGCGTGGGAGGAGTGTGTGTGAGGTGGGTGAGAGGGTCATTAAGGGGAGGAGCCTTACAGAGTCTTGTAACTCGTTTTCCATGGACTGGGCACTTCCCAAACATCTTAGTCATGAACCATACCCACATGCTTCCAAACGGAAGGGGCAGACACAGTGTTCTTCACCTCCTAACGAGGAACATTTAAAGACTAGAGGGTGGAAGCCTTTCTAGTTCCCGGCCGCCTTACCCTACTCTGGAGGGGAAGTAGTACAGCGGTTTGGAGCACTGACACGCTCCCCTGACACATGAGAGGGATAGACTCCCTCCCTGCATCAAACACTAGCCATCTTCCATTGCAGACAGAGCTACAAAATTAGAGCACTCATGTAGAGGAAGCACTGTCTTTCATGCTTCTCAAGGACAGGGGCCAGTCCCTCTGACAGGCTGTCATGTTCTGGATGCTGGAAGACCGACAGACAGAGGCAAGATTTAAAGGGGATTCAGATACTTCATGAACTCATTGGACATGGAGACTGACTAATAAATGTGAGTCATAAATGAGGCTTCCCTCCCAACCCTGTGTTCTC
Source organism: Nesogale talazaci (assembly GCA_004026705.1). Taxonomy (NCBI): domain Eukaryota; kingdom Metazoa; phylum Chordata; class Mammalia; order Afrosoricida; family Tenrecidae; genus Nesogale; species Nesogale talazaci. Next base: position 37,239 of record PVJH01016673.1, read on the forward strand.
CCAACCCTGTGCGGTGCTGACCACTCCACTGATGCCCGGACCCTCTCGCAGAATGAACTCCTTAAGCCTTCACCTCCCAATTTGTATTGATCGGTCACCCCTCCCACTTAGGAGGATCTAGTCCCAGTAGCATCTAATAAGAGAAGTTGTAGAACACCTACTCGCCGTGGCATTAACTGACCTTCCCTACAGAGTTCCCCCGTCCTACACATAAGCCAGGAAGCAAGAGGAGAGGGAACAGAATCAATGTGCTGCTGCCTCTGGTTCCAGGCTTTTCATATCCATTGAATTTGGCCATCTTCTCCAGGGACCATCTTCTATTTTATTCAGGATCTAAGTCCTAAACTGCGTTCAGTAACCACGTGAAAGCAGATGCCCTGGAGTGGCTTTCAGGCCATGGGGATCTCATACAGTGTCTGAGGCTAACCATGTCCCTCCAAGCAGCCAGTCCCGTCTTCCTCCTAAGGAGCAGCTGACAGCAGGTCAGTCTGATGCCACAGCATCAGGGCTTCTCATTGAGTGGACAGCGACCCCTAAACCCAAGGATACAAACTTCTGTGGGAAAAGGATCTCTACAGATGTATTACCAAGGGCCCTGATGCTGTAGTGGGTTGTGTGTTGGACTGCTAACAGCAAGGTCATGCGTTCAAAATCACCAGTTGCTCCATGGGAAGAAAATGAGGCTTTCTACTCCTGAAAGAGGTACTGCCCCCACAGGGGGTAGTTCTACCCTAGCCTATAGGGTTGGGTCAGAATTAACTCAAAGGCAGTGGTTCTTTTTTGCAATCATTTGGTTTTCAACAGATGTATTATTGTTAAGATGAGGTCATTACCAGAGGAGAGTGGACCCTATGTCCAATAGGGCTGGTGCTCTTACAGGAGGGGAAAACGAGACAGACACAAAGAAAGACTACCATGTGATGACCGTGGCAGATATGGAAAGTGATACATCCATAAGTCAAGGGACGCCAGCAATACCAGAAGCTAAGAAAAGGGACCCAGAGTTTCCAGAGGGGGCATGCATGGCTGACACCTAGGCTTCAGACTCCGATGACCTCCAGCACTGTTAAGGGGTTGTTTCTCTTGTCCCAACTCACCCCAGCTTGCTGCCATTTCTAATGGTGGCCTCAGCAAGCTCATTAGCTGTCCCCAGTAATAAAGGACAACTGACACTGGAATTGGACATTGTGAGTGGAGCTCACCAGGAGCAAAGAAGAGGGGCTTAATACATGAGAGCAGGGTGCCTTGGAGGCACGAGGATGAAGGGCTCAGCGGCTAGCCGAGAACTTGGTGATTCAAAGCCACAGGCAGCTCCACGGCAGAAAGCCCTGGCAATCTGCTCCTGTCAGGATGAGAACCCGGGAAACCTCGCAGGGCAGCCCCATCCCGCCGGACACGCTCACCAGGAATCGGGATGGACATGGTGGCACCCTCACATGCATGAAGGAACTTGCTCAGCCCCTCACAGCAAAGTCCAACTAGATAGGACAGCCCTGCTCTAGCAGTCGTCAGGTCTGAGGCTGACTGTACAGCCGCTGCACCGAGTAGGGCACTGCATTCAAGATTACGTTCAGGGCAGACAGGGAGGGGGCAGGAAGCAAGCACAGGACCCATCGCTTCTGCTGACATCCCACTAGCTAAAAGCTCATCCAACCATCTCACGTGTCCACAGGGCAGACTGGAGACTGCAGACTCTGATTCCAGGCTACCATGTGTCCAGGTGAAGATCTAACTGCTCCAGAAGATGGGGAGAACAGATAGCCGGCGAGAATTGGCTATTTATCTCATAAGCAGATTCTGTGGCCCAATTTGTGAACAACACCCGCCTTGATGTGTAGACCCGGTATTCTCAATTGTGATGAGAAACCCAATGCCTGAGTTGTCCGGAAGCTCACTTACCGCAGGTAGCAAGGAAGGACTCACCAAAGCATTAGAAACATGAGGGCCTAAAATCTGCCTCCACTAGGCCAAGACCGAATGTCTTTGTATTGGTCTCTGCCTTGTGGCTTATTCCGTATTTCTTGACTACCAAATGAAAGGTCAGTGGTTGGAATCCACTTGGAGGTGCCTCAGAAGACATACCCAATCAACTGCTTCTGAAAGGCCACCGCCCGGAAACCCTGACAGTGAGGCTCCCCTCGGCACACATCGGGCAGCCAGGATATAAGAACAACTTGACAGCAACTCACAGCACCCAGGACAGTACAGGTTCAGATATACATGCCAGGTCGTCAGCAAGGAAACAAGGACCCAGCCATCAGCTTTCCCACTACTCTGCCTCCGAATGGATTCCTGAAGGTCCATTTGTCCTGTGTAACTAGGCGGGAAGCAGGCAAGCTTCACGGATCTCCCAGGGTGGCCTGGTGTCACCCGTACTCTGCTGTGGTACTCTCATCATGACGAGGGCCAAGATAACGGACACATCTCCCTTCTTCCTCAAGACAAAGCCATTTTTGCAAACCTGGCCCTCTGCCTGGCTTCACGATTCATTCTCTGACAAGTGCTTGTTCTCTGGCTGGGCCGCAGCCTCCTGGCCAAGTCCCCTGGCCTGGCTGCTGAAACGGAGCTGATGGGGACAGACTCCAAAGCCAATGCGTCTTTGATGCAGAGTGGCTCCTGAAAAGGGAAAGGGCTATTTTTGGTTCCAGTACTCCAACCCTATGCAAACGTCTTATGAGGGAGGAACACGGCTTCAAAGCTATAAGGAGCCGCTCCTCCATCACACTCACACACGGGCACAGCGCAACCTCAAAGCCTTCTTCCCAGTTACGAGCACGAGCTCGCAGGGTATGCAAAGGACGACGGTGAAGAGAAAGGTGACTCTGACCTTAATTAGACAGTACTTAGCCTCCCACTGCAAGGTTAGAGAAGTTGGGGAGAGGAGCTTCAGGTTCTCTCCTGGTGCTGAGGATACACACAGCTTGCTTCCAACTCCAGTTGAGTTGACTTGTGGCCACCAAGAAAACCAAAGCAAACTCGCTGTCACGGAAGCCTCTGACTCAGAGCAAACCTAATGAGACAGGGTAGAAGTGCCTGGTGAGTTTCCCAGACTGTAACCTTTTACGAAAGTACCAGGCCGTGTCTTTCTCCCAAAGAGCAGTTGGTGGTTTTGAACTTCCGACCTGGTGATGAGCAGTCCGACGAGTAACCACTACACCACCAGGAATCTCAAACCACTTGATGGAAGTCTGTTGCCAGCAGGTTTGTGGCGACTTCTAGCCTCAGGAAACCTGTGACTGTCGTCCACACAGAGCTCCTGAATCGTCAGAATTGGACAGTGAGCTGGGTACAAGTGCACGCAGACACAGTGCCACATATGAAAGACACAAAGAGAAACCTGGCACCAGACCCGGGGCCACAGCTCGGGCTCCTTTTTAAATGGGGTCTTGCCACAGGGGGCAGCCAAAGAGTCTCGAACCTGACGCAGCACTGACAAACATGCGTGAGTGTTACCAAGTGGAGAACACAAGAGGAGCAACACCGCTGCTTCTCATGGAAGAAGAGAAGTCAAGAAAATGTGAAAAACCCCACTTGTGGGGTCAACCCCAATTCTGTGCCACACTCTTGAAGACATCCCTATAAATAAGTATTCATTGCAGGCCAGCCCCACAGTTGTGTTTGTTTGCTTGTCTGTTTTACCCAGTCACGCTTTCTATCAGCACTCACCGAAAGCACGGGATCAGGCCTACATGAAAGACACGTCGCTTGTAGAGGAGAGGGAGCATGGAGCTGCTGTCAAAGCGGTTCTCGGTGGCCTGGGAGCCCCGTTTGGAAACTAAGAGGGTGGGATATGATGATAGGAGGCGATAAGACAGTTGGGTAACGTTCCCTTTGACTTGAATCAGGAGGAAAGAGAGCATCATCCAAACCCCCTAGCTTGGTGCTGAAAGGCACAAGGACTTAAAAAGAATGGGTTCAGGAAAGCCAGGTGTGGCTTCCCTGAGGAACTGGGTCTGTATCATGCTGTTGTGTGCACTTTGACTTTCAGAAGGGCTGAGCACTGTGCTAAATGATGTCCAATTCCATCCTGTAAAATTGTACAGAAAGGTCAAACTCAGCAAATCTGTGCCAAAGACAGTTCCCAGGAGCCCATCCCCCGAGTCCAGAGGCTCTTAAGGCCTATCCAAGTCAAAGAAAAGGAGGCAGTGGCAGAGCCCCCATGCCCTTTGGGCAGATATTCCAAATGGAGTGCCCGGAATGCATCCTTGGTCTCCCCCTCTCTGCATACCAGTGGATGTTAGGAGGTTGGGGAGATATGGGGTCACCCTGGTTCCTCTGGAGTTCTGCTGGTAGGTCAATGAATGGACTCTTCTGCCTCTTCCGTCTACATAGCGGTTCTGTGGAGACTCATTGCAGCCAGCCTCTGACCTACCTGACACCGAGAGTTCCAGGCCAGCCAAGGGACTCCCTGCCACTGACTCTCCACCTCTTCCTCCCCACCCCCCGCAGAGCCCCTGTGCTGATGGAAAGGACTGCAGCTAGTCTCATGCCCAGATTCCACGTGACTCTCTGCTGACCACACTCTTCACTCACTCTTAGCTGGAACGTTCACTCCTTACAACATGGCCTCGGTGCCTGAGTGCCCCATCACCAGTTATCCTACCTCCTGTGGCTTCCTGCCTACTGTCCAGCCCTGCCTAGTGTGTTTAAATGCTGCCTGCTGTCCAGGCAGTTCACTGTCCACACCTTCCACCAGAGTTCGTACCTCAAGCTCCGACACTCCACTTCATCTGCAGCCAATTACAGCAGCCTGGACCCCACAAGAATCCCCTGAGAGAGGCTGCCCCTTACTCAGGGTTGAGTCCACTCCATCATAATGCCCTCAACTGACAAAACCAGCCTCACCCTGCATCTCAGGCTACTGCCTTCACTCCAGGGAGCCTGAGCCAAGCAGCCCTCTGGCCTGGCTGACAGGTAATAAGTGGCCATGGACATTTAAGGTAGAGTTGGAAACCAGAAAAGACAGGTGTCTGATCTCTACGACTGTGAGACATCTACTTCTGAGATTTTCAAGGAGCCTGCTTTCCGGATCAACATCGGAGAGATAAGACTTATAATTTATCAATTATATGGGTCCTGGGCTTTTTAAGTGCGTCCAGGGGTAGGGACCGTGACATTCCCCATGATAGTTTGCCAGATCTCTTGCTCCCTTTTGGCTCTGAGCCTAGCCTGGACGCAGAGACAGCTAGCCTCATCCCACTAGCCTGGCATGAGACTGAGCATGAGCGTCTGCCTGAGCATTTCCAAAGGGTCACGAGAACAAAGCACAAAATCCCAAGGCGGAGCAGAACTGCCCTTTCTCCCTCAACCTTAGACGTTCCAATGTCCTTCACAAGTTCTCAGATCAAACTGACTCATCAGTTTCCAAATTAACTCCCGAATGTCATCTGCAACACTTCCTCTGCTGTTCAGGGGACACCACCTCCCAAGACCATGGTTCTTGTGGTCTGTACTGATGAATCTGGGGGCAAGGGCCAGGGGACAATATTCCAGTCCTAGGTGAAATCTGTACTGGAAAGGCCAACAAACAGATGTCAGGGTTGGCCTACACAGGTACTAAGTGTAAAACAATGAGTCCGAGGGTCACCAACTGGCTTGCCCCCAAAATTGCTGTTGGAAGAAAACAGCATCAGGTTCTGAGTTCTGGGAAGGAATGAGTTCTTGACTCATTAACTGCTGACATCTGAGTCCAGAACACCTTTCTCTCCACCCCTCATCTCCTCTACACAGAGCCTGAATGCAAAAGATCCAGCGCACGTGTTCTGGCATCATGCAGAATTTGGTCCAAATCCTAGCTCCCCTACTTTGTAGCTGTCTGACCCTAGCCAGCACCCTGGGCCTCTCAGCTTCTTTGTTTGTAAAGCAGAGCTGAAAATACTTCCTGTCGCAAAGCTGTTACAAGGACTGAGGATTATGAGCTCTCGAAAATACGTGCTCTGGATTATAGCGAGAACGGTCATCGGTAAAGCAACCCCAAGCAAACTCACCGCCATTGAGTGATCGATGCCAACTCCTGGCAGCTCTGCAGGGCAGGGAAGAGCAGCCCCTGTGAGTTTCCAAGACCCCAGCTCTTCATTCATAGGGAAGAAAACCCCTTCTCTCTCCTTATGAAAGGGCAGTGGTGAATAAATGGACAAGGCGATATAGAATTCAGACTCGTCTGGCCTTGGGAGGAGTCTGGTTAAAGCGCACCAGCGTGAACCACTAGAAGACCAGTCCAGAACCCTCCTTGGCCATCCATGGGATCACTATCCCCCTGACAGGTCTTTCCAGGGTGTGATTTTCACAGGGAAGTAGGAGTCAGCATTTCCAAAAGGAAGAGTCAGGCAAGAGGGAGTTGATTTCACTGGATATTTGTAGAATTAGTTTTCTTTCCTCTTTTTCTTCTCTTTCTGTCCTCCAAAGTCCTTCCAGAGATTTCTGTAGGGCTTGGTAATGTTAATTTTCCCAAGATTTTGAAAGATTTGACAGATCTTACATGTGTACATAGGTGTATGTGCGCACGTGAACAAAGAAAGAAACACTCCTGAAAAAAGATCCTTCTCATTCCCGCTCCTCGCATCTCCCTAACCATGGCCAGATGTACTGATGGTGTGACACATTCCAATGGGATCCTGCTCAATGGGCAGTGGTAGTCCTAGAATTACAAGTCGAGAACATGGAAACCCACATGTTGAGGGGAAAGTGATTCGCTTGGGTAAAAACCTCCTTCTGGTCTTAAAGAAATATTCTAGAAAGCAGAAAGTCTCCTTTCTCAAAAGAAAAGGGGGGGGGGGCACTGGTGGCATGAACAGTTTGCAATTGGCTGCTCACCTGAAGGTCAGCAGTTCAAACCCACAGGACACAGGCCTGGAAAACTGCTTCGGAAAAGATGGCAGCAAAGGCAAACCCCACAGAGCAGTTCTGCTCTGTAACAGGAGTCCTTGAGCGGCCACCCCAGGGGGCTGGGGCTTGTTTTGCTGTTGTTTGCAGAAGGGAGGTCTTCCCTGTATGGTTACAGTATTTTCATCATTTCCTTTTAAATCATGCTGTCTTAAGAAGTAGCTTCCTCCTTGCATATCTCTCTCTCTCTCTCTCTACCTTATTCCTCCAGTTGATTCTGCACCTCCTTTCTCTCCCCTTCCTGTCTACTTCAGCAGTAACTGGGTTGATGGAAATTACCTAGCACTTCTCATAAAGAGGCCGTGGGCCCCTGGAAAGTATTTAATAGCAGATAATTTTGGTGAAGCCCTGGTGCCAATAAAACCAAGCGTGTGCTTTGTCCATATTTGGCGTTTCACATCCCAACGTTGCCTAAGGAAGTTGTCAATAATTCTCCCATTGTACAAACGTCACAGGCGCGGTCTGGAAGGGAGCCCAGCTAGCTCCGAGAGCAGGATTCATCCCTACCTTCAACCTCTGCAGTACCTGTCTCTTGCATGCCTCTTTCTCTGTGGTTGGGCTGTTTCTAGGACATTTCATCTGAATGGCATCGTGATTCCTTTGAAAATGCTGAAAGTGAATCGCAGCTTCAGGGGGGAGGGGGGCAGGGAGGTGAGGGTGGGGGTGACACTCGAGATGTCCTCGTCTTCCCTGAAGGCCTGGCTTTTCTAGCTACATAGCCGGAAAAGGAGCCCAGGGCAGCACAAGGGATAACAAGAAGACCCACAGTGTAAGTGCTTCCACACCGTGAGAGGCAGCAGCTTTCTCCTGCATAATCTGCTGCTCCTCTTTCCTGGTCTCACACCGGGTGGACGGGAGCTGTTCTGCTCCTCCTCTGGTTTCATGTCCTCTCTCCACAGCCAGCCCAGCTCGGGTGGCCCACTCCACAGGCATTCACCCCAAAGGACTCAGGGCCTGGGAAACAATAAGCAAATCCCTACAAAACCTCTTCCTGCAAAGGGCAGTGGGAACAGTGAGAAGAGCTACTTGAGCAGGTAAAGCCAAAGGAGATGCCAAGAGGAGAAGACCCTCTCCTCTAGTGCCATGGGAAACCACAGCCTTCAACCAGCAAGGCCTTGCAGGCAGTCCTCCAGCAAGGGCCTTGGTGACCCTGGCGGTCCGTGTAGGGCAGAGTAAACTCTACTCCGGAGGACTTTCCATGCCGGTTATCCGGGAGTAGATCACCAGGGTTTTCTTCTGGATGGACTCAACCTTCCAGCATATCCCTTAGCAGCAGACCACAAGGTTCTGTTTTAGTCTGAATCCTGCTCTTTGGGTCATGGCCCACGGTGCTTCTTGGCCTCACTTTCATCTGGTAAGCAGTATAGGAGTGTACTGTGGCTTCTCACTTTGTTTTTTAATGCAAGAACCCTGACTCCAAGCCCTGAATCCTGGCCACAATCCCCTATTCTGTAAACGTTTATGTTGCAAATGCTGTCCAGAGGAGGGGATTGTGATGCTGACTAAGGAGAGTCTAACAGGAACAATGGTCTGATCTAGGAGGAACAATGGTCTTGCCTTTTCTTACACACACACACACACACACATTCACACACACCCACCATACCTGCTGACAGGGGCTGAGCAGAGTAAGGAATAATCATGCCTTCTCTTCTTCTGTCACCACCCCTGATGTCGAATTGGTAGGCACTCAATAATAAAAATAACAATACTTTCCATCTGAATAATGCTGTGCAATTTTCAAAAAGCTTTTAAAAACATTATCTCTAATGAGATAATGTTCCTCACAAAAAGCCTGGGAGTTAAGTAGGTATAATTAGTTTGAAATAACAGATGGAAACTGAGGCTCAGAAAGGTTAAGTGACTTGCTCAAGGGCACGAGCCAAGCTAGCATTTCAGGCCTCAGGATAGCATGTTCATGCTCAAGGGCGCCTCTTCATGCCCTTGAAGGATCGCTTGAAAAAGATCATCTATCCCCCACACAACTTGGTAAAGAAGCCACTGTAATACATCATCGAGAAACGGAGGCAAAAAGAACAAACCCCAAGAGCGCCCACACCTTTTATCAAACCGCACCCACTAGGGCGCACTGAGATGGAGGGGGAGGGAGCCATGGGGGTGAGTGCTGGTGTCAGACTGCCTGGTGCCAAGATCAGAGGTTCAAGACCAGCAGCCACTCTTTGGGAGAAAGATAACAGTATCTGCTTCATCGAGACTGGAAACCCGTATGTATTACTGTGAGTCACACCCAATTCTACAGCAGTGGGTGGAGGAATACAATGCTTTTCCCACGAACGCGTGAGTTACTCAGACTACTAGAGACAACGCCTTGGGGAGCCCTGGGAGCGCAGTGGTTAAGCAGTCGGCTGCTAAACAAATGGTGTCAGATTGGAACCCACTCTTCAGGAAAATGCGGTGATGTGGTGAAGCCCCGTGGGGAAGTTCTAGCCAGCCCTCTCAGCTTACTTTGAGCCAGGCTGGAATTGGTGGCAACCGGTTACAAGGACTTTCCTACCTGCCCCTTCGTATACAGTACCCCTTGACCAGGGCCTGGAATCGAGTACGGCCAGTCGCCATTGAGTCAGTTCTGTGTCATGAAGGCTCACGCGCTCAGAGCAGAACTGCTCCCGGGGCTTTCAATGGCTGACTGTTCAGAAGTAGACCACCCGGCATGTTGCCCAAATTGAACCTGAGTGGGCTCAAACCCCCACTCTTCTGGCAATGGCCAGACCCCACCAAGAGAACCAGAGCTCAACACAAGCTGAAACCCCACACAGGCAGTCTGTATAAAGAGGCCGCTGAAGAGCCTCCTTTGATACACAATTTAATGGTTCCACGTAATAGTCAATTCCCCTTGAGGATACAGTTGGATTTTCCCTCTTTTTGATCAATTCCTGAAGATAGATGTCTGGGCACTGGTTAGATGCCTTTATTTCCCCTCTTGGGAATGTGGACTTTAGTTCTGTTAATGGTACTGTTGACATTCATGGAGGGAATTCATATTGGAATGGACTGTGGGCATCATTACACACACACACACACACACACACACACACACACACCTCACAGATGAGAAGACCGAGGTGAGGTTGAGTTAAGGCACTTACCAAAGCACGGAGCAAAGTGATCAGGTCTGGGGTTCGGGATTCTTTGGGTCAGGGCAGAATCACAGCTCCTCAGCACTGAGGCCCCCTTCCTACTTTTCCCTTACCTGTGCAGTCTACCCCAGGGGGTTATTGCTGAGGGGGTGGGATGATACACACAGAACTGCAAACATTAGAGGCACTCACAATGCCATCACCAAGTCACACAGCTGGCGGTGACTGTGCCAGGACTAGACCAGAGGCCTCCCCGCTCAGTCTCTCTGCCCTATGCCTGAATTTTGTGTCAACCAAACTCAGTGCCAGCGAGGGGACACTGCTCGTAACAGCCCTATGGGGCAGGGTCGAGCTACCTCCGTGGGTTGCCGAGACTGTAAAACTCTTTACTGGAGTTGAAAGCCTCGTCTTTCTCCCTCGGAGTGGCTGGTGGTCTCAAACAGCTGACATTAAAATTATGGCCCAAAGCATACCGCAGAACACCATCTGGGCCACCGTCCAAACATGGGAAGGAGGAGAAGGGGTGCTTCTCTAGCATCCTCCTTCAGAGACCCAGGCTGGTCTCTGGGTTATGTGACCCTCCAGGGGACCGGATAATTAAGGCTTCTACGAGACTGACCTCTGGCTGCTGGACTTTGATAGAAGGAAAGACTTTCCACTGCAAAGGCAGGATAGTCTCATCTTCTTTCCAGATGGATGGGGGCCAAGTGCTTTCTTGATACACAGAAACCTAGGCAGTGCAGAGCGAGATCTCCATGTTCCTTCTCCTCCTCGTAAGCAAACCTTTCCCAAACCTCTCCAGCTCCCACATAGAACAAAAGCCCCGAATCTTCATCACCACCTTCAAGACCTGCCTCTGCCCGTCAGCCTGACTCGCCTCATGCCCACCCTGGCCCTCAATACGTCTGGCTCCTGGCTCTGCTGCGGGCTGCCCACTGTGCCCCTGCTCTGAGCTCCCCAGAACTGGCGGCTCATCACACATCTCAGCCCTGGCAGCACTGCCTGCCTACAGAGTCCACCTGCTCTCCTCCCTCCTCAGAGTCACCCCCTCCCCTGGTAGTTTATGGACAGCATTTCGTGACCCTGCTTCTTCATGGGCCTCCCTTTCTGCTGACTACTATCCCAGAATGTACGCTCCAGGAGGGCCCACTTATAGGGTCCAGTCTGCTTATGTCCGTGTCTGCCCCCTCTCTCCCCACCCCCCAACCCATCAGCATTCGATATATATTTGTTGACTGAACAAAACAGGAAGATCCAAATGCCACGCCAGAGGGTCCTGGGTTATGAAAAACAAACAGGGGCCACGCGAGGCAAAACTATTGGCCCCAGTGACCCTGTGAGTGAAGAGAAGAGAAAGGTCTGGGATCTGGGCTTTCTCCCCAGAACGGCTCCCATCTGTCCATCCGTCCATGGGCTTGCTGAGTTACGCATTTTCTCAGCAAATACCAATTGCACACATCCTGTCTCAGGGACCGGGCTAACATCAGATTCGGGGTGATGAGAGACTGAGAGCTAGCAAACCAAAGGCCCGCCCACAGCAGCAAAGGGGCCCTCTCAGTGGCTCCGGGACAGCAGGGCCAGAGAAGCCGGAAGACCACTCTGACGGGCACAGCCCACATTGGCTGAGCTGCCACGTGTCCACTGAGAGCGTCTGATGCCTCTTTGGGCTGGATCCTGGCAGAGTAAAGTCACCGTGGAGACCTCTGCCAAACCCAATTCATGCTGCCCCAGGTGCCAGAAATGAAGAGGGACAAGCCTGGCCGTCCTCCCTGAGAGGTCAGGTTCCTTAGTGGAGAACCAGAGAGACAGAGCTCCTTGTTAGTGGCTCGGCTGCCTCCTTCAAAGTCTGAGCACCCGGAGCTCGGAGCTGGCCCTGCGCACAGAGCCTGAGTGTGGCCTCTGCTCTCCCCATCCTCTCAGCGGGCAGTGGAGGCCAGTGAGCAGAGCAGACGAGAGAGACAGGGACAGAGACAGGGAGGAAAGAAGTGGGGCCTCAAGCTGCCATCAAGGGACCTTCTCTGCCACCCAGCCCCTGTCCATCACTGCAGTAAGGGGGGCAGGGACACCGATCATCACATAAGAACAGCATCCACTCTGCAGGACAGCATCTTTCTTCAAGGACTAGTCTCTATAGCAACCAAGCAGTGCCCACTAGGTTAGTGGGCACTGTGCGGGATACCGTGTGGACACAATCTCTGCTCACCCAAAGCTTCCTGTTAGGGAGAGTCACACAGGAGTAAACAGGAAATTGCAAGTGCTTCCTGGAGACAAGTAGAGGGCTTGGGGACCATGAAGGAGAAGCACCAAGTCCAATGTGGAAGGCCAGGAAAGGCTTTTCCTAAGAGACATGACTTCTCACCTGGACCCTGGGCACACAGGACAGCCAGCCTGAAGAGCACCAAGGAGCTCCTTGGTGCCAGGGTTACGTACTCAGCTGCGAGTGTGGGTGGAACCACCAAGGCTCAGCAGGACCAGACCTAGCAGTCTGCTTCTGGAGGGAGGACAGCCTAGGGGACCCCTACAGCATCTCCCAGAGTCAGACCAGCTGGCAGTACATGAGAACAAGAGGGGCAGACAAGGGACGTTGCTTTATGGGGGCCAGAGGGAAATGGTCCAAAGAAAATGATCTTAGGCTGAGTGAAGAAAACAGTGCTTTGGAAGCAAACACTGAGCAAAATGTCACAGAGACATACCCAAGTCCAGTGTAATGAGGAGAGGGAAAGAGGGAGGGATAGAGGAAGGGAGGGGAGAGGAGAGTGAGGGGTGTGTTGTT
>PVJH01016674.1:0-49888 GCA_004026705.1 Nesogale talazaci
CTTGGGCTTGCCTGGAACCCAGAACCCGTGAAGCTTGCCAAGCCACTGACCTCAACCCTGTCACCCTGGGACAGCCCATAACCCCAAACCTGTGACCCAGGTGTAGCCTGGAACCCTGAATTTGTGACTTTGGGCAAACCACAGAACCAGACACCATGACCGGAAACTCAAAACCATGACCCTGGTTTTGCCCAGAACCCTGAACCCATGACCCAGAACCAGCCCAGAACCCCGAATTTGTGACCTTGGGAAAGTCACAAACCCAGACCCCATGATCCTGGCCCAGCCCGGAAACCCGAAACTGTAACCCTGGGCTTGCCTGGAACTCAGATTCATTGACCCAGGGCAAGCCAGGAACCCATACTACATTACCCTGTCCCAACTTGGAACCCCAAACTCGTGAACTTGGGAAAGTCAGGTTCCCATAGCCCGTGAACCTGGGCCAGTCCAGAACCACGAATCACAGAATCTGGGCCCATCAGGATCTAAGACTCCATACAAGGTGATCCTGGGAAAGCCAGCTACCCATACCCCGTGAACCTGGCTTGGGCCGGAACTACAAACCAGTGACACTAGGCCCGCCCGGAAATAAGATGCTGTAACACTGGGCCAGTAAGGCCCCCAACCACATAAACTTGGGCCATGACAGCACCCATAGCCCGTTACCCTTGGTCGACCTGGAATTCTGAATCCCTGACTGTTGGCAAGTCAGTGACACAGGCCATGTGACCCTTGGCCAGCCCGGATCATCCAAACCAGTGACACAGGGCTGGCCCGGAACTCTGAATTAATGACTTTGGGGAAGCTACGAACCCAGACCCTGTGACCTTGGCCCAGCTCAGATACCTGAAACCATGACCATGGGCCTAACCAGAACCCAGAATCTGTGACCCTTGGCAAGCCAGTGATCCAGACCACATCACTTAGGGCCGGCCCAGAACCCCAAATTCATAACTTTGAGCAAGCCAGAAACCCATACCCATGACATTGGCCCAGTCATAAATCTCAAACTGTGACGCTGGGATTGCCCAGAATACAGAACCTGTGACCCGGAGTAAAACAGGAACCCAGACCAGTTGACCCTGGCCCAGCTAGAAACCCTGAAACCGTGACCCTGGAAAAGCCAAGTACCCATAACCCGTGACTCTGGGCCAGGACAAAACCACGAACTAGTGATCCTAGGTCCGCCCGGAATGAAGACGCCAAAACACTGGGCCAGTAAAACTAGAAATTGCATAAACTTGGGCCATCCTGGGACCCATACCCCGTTACCACAGGTTGGCCTGGAATACTGAACCCCAGACTCTTGGCAATCCAAGGACCCAGGAAATGTTACCCTGTGCCAGTGACACAAGGCCAGCCTGGAACCCTGAATTTGTGACCTTGGGAAAGTCATGAACCCAGACCCCGTGACCCTGGCCCAGCCTGGAAACCCAAAAATGTGACCCTGGGTTTGCCTGTAACTCTGAACACCTGACCCTTTCCAAGCCAGGAACCCAGACCAGGTAAGGCTGGCCCAGCTAGAAACCACGATCTTGTAGCCCTGGTACCCATACCCCATGACACTGGGACAGGACAGAACCAGAGACCGTAGGTCCGCCTAGTACTAAGATGCCATAACATTGGGCCGGTAAGGACCCCAAACCGCATAAACTTGGGCCATCTCAGCACCCATACCCCTTTACCATGGGTCACCCCGGAAACCAGAACTTGTGACCCGTGGCAAGTCAGGGACCCAGGCCAAGTGACCCAGGGCCAGCTTAGAACCCGAAATTCGTGATCTTGGGCAAGTCAAGAATTCAGACCATGTGGCATTGGCCCAGTACGGAAACCCAAAACCGTGACCATGGGCTTGACCGGAACCAAGAACCCATGACCCTTGACACAAAGTGTCCCAGACCATGTGACCCTGGGCCAATTCAGAACCCTGAATCCATGCCCATGGCCAGCTTGGAACGCTGAATTCGTGACATTGTTCAAGCCATGAACCCAGACCCTGTGAACATTGTGCGGCCCTGAAACTGTGACCCTTGGCAAGCCCGTAACCCAGACCAGGTGACACTGGCCCAGCTAGGAACCCCAAATCTGTGACTCTGGGAAACCCAAGTACCCATACCACATTTCCCTGGCTGGGGCCGGGACCACAAGCCAGTGACCCTAGGCCCATCTGGAACTAAGTCGTCATAACACTGGGCCAGTAAGGCCCGCAAACTGTGGAAACTTGGGCCATCCCAGCACCCATACCCCGTTACTCTGGGCTGGCACAGAAACCTGAACTCATGACCATTGGACCAGGGACGTAGGGCATGTGCATCTGGGCCAGCCCCGAGGGCCAAACCTTTGACACAGAGCCAGCCAGGAACCCCGAATTCCTGACCTTGGGCAAACCAAGAACCCAGATCTTGTGACCTTAGCCCTGTTCTGCAAACCCAAAACTGTTACCCTGGCTTGCCTGGAACCAAAATTCATGAACCTAGGCAAGCTAGGGACCCAGACCAGGTTATCCTGGCCCAGCTAGGAACTTCGAACCCATGACCCAGGTTCAGCCCAGAACCCCAAATTTGTGACATTGGGCTACCCATGAACTCAGACCCCATGAACTTGGTCGGCCCAGAAACCTGAAACTGTGACTATGGGCAAGCCGGCAACCCAGACCAGGTGGCCTTGGGCCAGCTAGGAACCTCAAAACTTTTACCCTGAGAAAGCCAGCTACCCATACCCCGTGACTCTGGGCCGGGACAGAACCACGAACTAGTGACTCTTGGGCAACCCAGAACAAGGATGCTGAAACATTGGCCAATAAGGCCAACAAACGGCATAATCTTCTACCATCCCGGCACCCAGACCCCATTACCCTGTGTTGATCTGGAACCCTGCACCCCTGATTCTTGGCAAGCCAGGGACCCAGGCAATGTGAACCTGGGCCAGCCCAGAACCCTGAACCAGTGACACAAAGCCAACCCAGAACCTCCAATTCGTGACTTTGGTCAAGCCACGGAACCAGACCCTGCAATCCTGGCCTGGCCCAGAAACCCAAAAATGTGATTCTGGGTTTGCCCATAAGCCTGAACACATGACCCTTGGCAAGCCGGTAACCTGGCCCAGCTAGGAAATCCGAACCCATCACCCTAGAAAAGCCAGGTTCCCATACCAAGTTTCCTTGGGTGGAGCCGGAACCATGAACCAGTGACACTGGGCCTGCCTGGAAATGAGACACTGGGCTGGTAAGGCCCCCAAACTTCATAAACTTGGGCAATCCCGGCCCCCATACCACGTTACCTTGGGTCAGCCTGGAAACCTGAACTTCTGACTGTTGGCAAGTCAGGGACCCAGGCCACGTGTCTCTGGCCAGTCCCAAACCCCGAACTAGTGACACAGGGTTGGGCCCCAACCCCAAATTTGTGAATTTGGAGAAGGTACTAACCCAGACCCCTTGACCCCGACCCGACCCGGAAACCCAACTCTGACCCTGGGCTTACCCAGAACTCAGAAAATTTGGCTCTGGGCAAGCCAGGGACTCAGACCACTTGGCCCTAGCCCAGCTAGGAACCCTGAATCCCTCACCCTGGGAAAGCCAGGTACCCATACCACGTTTCCTTGGGTGGGGCCAGAACCATGAACCAGTCACACTAGTCCTGCCCAGAATGAAGACGCCATAACAAAGGGCCAGTTAGACCCCCAAACCATATAACCTTGGGCCATCCTGGCACCCATACCCCATTACTCAGGGCCAGCCCAGAACCCTAAACCCCTGACCCTTAGCAAGTCAATGAACCAAGTCATGTGACCCTGGGCCAGCCCAGAACCCCAAAAATGTGTTCCTGTATTTGCCAGTAACCACAAATATGTGAACCTTGGCAAGCCAGGAACACAGACCAGGTGACCCTGTCCCAGCTAGGAACCCGAACCCGTCACCCTGGAAAAGCCAGGTGCCCATCTCACTTGTCCCTGGGTGGAGCCAGAACCATAAACCAGTTATTCTAGGCCCACCCAGAACTAAGATGCTGCAACACTGGGCTGGTAAGGCTCCCAAACAGCATAAACTTGGGCCACCCCAGCACCCATACCCCGTTACCCTGGGTCGGAATAGAAACCTGAACCCTTGTCCCTTGGCAAGCCAGGGACCCAGGCCACATGTCCCTGGGCCAGCCCGGAACCCAACTCAGTGACACAGGCCCAAATTCATGACCTTGGGTGAGCTGCAAACCCAGACCGCGTGACCCTGGCCTGGCCCGCAAACTGGAAACTGTGACCCTGGGCTACACCAGAACTCAGTATCCTTGACTTGAGCAAGCCAGTCACAGACCAGATGACCCTGACCAAGCTAGGAACCCCGAACCCATGATCCTGGAAAAGACAGGTAACCATAAACCCGTGACCGTAGGCCAGTCAAGGACCATGAATCTGTCATCCTGGGCCTGTAAGCATCCAAGACTCCGCAACACTGGGGGGTCTCAGGCCCCCAAACCGCGTAAATTTAGGCCATCCTGGCACGTATACCCTGTAACCTAAGGCAGCCTGAAACCCGGACCCATGACCCTTGGCAAGCCAGTGACCAGACCTCGCCACCCAGAGCCTGCCCAGAACCCCAAATTCGTGACATTGTTCAAGCCATGAACCCAGACCCCGTGACATTGGCCCAGATCAGAAACCTGAAACTGGGTTTGCCCAGGATCAAAAACTCATGACCCTTGGCAAGGCAGGACCCCAGAACAGGTGACCCTTGCCCAGCTAGGAACCCTGAACCCATGACCTTGGGGAAGCCAGGTACCCATACCCTGTGGCAAAGGGCCAGGATAGAACCCCAACTCCGTGGCCATTGGGAAGCCAGGTCCCCAGACCATGTCACCCTGGGCCAGCCAGGAACACTGAACCCGTGACCCAGAGTCAGCCTGAGACCTCGAATTCATGGCTTAGGGCAAGAAACGAACCCAAAACCTGTGGCCCTGGGCAAGCCAGAAACCCTGACCAGGTGACCCTGTCCCAGGTTGGAACCCTGAAACTGTCACCCTGGGAAAGCCAGGTACCCCTACCACATTTCCCTCGTTGGGGCCGGAACATTGAACCCATGACCCTAAGCCCGCCCAAAACTAAGATGCCATATCAATGGGCCAGTAAGACCCCCAAACCACATAAATGTGGGCCATCACGTCACCCAGACCCTGTTACCCTGGGTTGGTCTAGAAACCTGGACTCCTGATGCTTTGCAAGCCAGGGTCACAGGCCAAGTGACTGTGGGCCAGCCCAGAACACCGAACTAATGACACAGGCCAGCCAGAACACCGAATTCTTGACCTTGGGCAAGCCAAGAACAAAGACCTTGTGTCCTTGGCATGGCCCAGCAACCCGAAACCGTTACCCTGGTTTTGCCCAGAACCAAGAACGCGTTGCCCCAGGCAAGCCAGGGACCGAGACCAGGTGACTCTGGTCTAGCAAGGAACCCCAAACCTGTGACCTTGGGAAAGCCAGGTACCCATACCACGTTTCCTTGGGTGGGGCTGGAACCGTGAACCAGTTTTCCTTTGCCTGCCTAGAACTAAGATGCTATAACACTGGGCCGGTAAGGCCCCCACACCGAATAAACTTGGGCCATTCTGGCACCCATATCCTGTCACCTTGGTCAGGCCCAGAAACAGGAATTCATTACCCTTGGCAAGCCAGGGACCCAGGCTACGTGATCCTTGGCCAACCCAGATCATCTGAACCAGTGACCAAGAACTTGCCCCGAACCACGAATTCATGATTTCAGGCAGCCACGAACCCAGAACACATGACCCTGGGCAATCCATGAACCCTGATCAGGTGACCCTGAACCAGCTAGAAATCCTGAGCACATGACACTGGGAAACCGTGGTATCCACACCCCGTGACCCTGGGCCAGGCAAGAAACATGAACCAGTGACCCTAAGCCTGCCCAGAACTAAGGTGCTGTAACACTAGGCCAGTAAGGCCCCCAAACCACATAAACTTGGGCCATACTGGCACCCATACCCTGATACTCTGGGCCGGCCTGGAAACCTGAACACATGACCCTTAGCAAGTTAGCAATCAAGGCCACATGACTCATGGCCAGCCCAGAACTCTGAACCAGTGATACAGGGCTGGCCCGGAAGCCTGAATTCGTGACCTTGGGCAAGCAACGAACCCAGACCCCATGACCGTGGCCCAGACCAGAAACCTGAGACTGTGACCATGGGCTTGCCCAGAAACCAGAACCTATGACCCTTGGCAAGCTAGTGACCTAGACCACATTACCCTGGGCCAGCCCAGAACTCTAATCCATCACCCAGGGCTGGCCTGGAACCCCGATTTAGTGACTTTGGGCAAGCCAGGAATCCATACCCCGTGGACTTGGTCTGGCCCGGAAACCTGAAACTGTGACCTATGCTTGCCCAGAACACAGAAGTTGTGACCCTGGGAAAGCCAGGAACCAAGACCAGTTAGCCCTGGCACAGCTAGGAACCCTGAAACTGTGACCCTGGGCAAGCCAGGTACCCATATCCCATGACTCTGCGCTGGGATGGAACCACAAAACAGTGATCCTAGGCCCGTCCAGGAACTAAGATGCCTAAACACTGGGCCAGTAAGGCCCCCAAACCTCATAATCTTGGGCCATCCTGGTACCCATACCCCGTGACGATGAATGGGCCCGGAACACTGACCCCCAAGCTCTTGGGAAGCCAAGCACCAAGGCAACGTGACGCTGGGCCAGCCCAGAACCCTGAACCAGTTACACAGTGTCAGCCCTGAACACCGAACTTGTGACATTGGGCAAGCCATGAACCCAAACCACATGACCCTAGCCCAGCCCAGAATCCTGAAACCTTGACTCTGGGTGTGCCTGTAACCCCAAGCACATGACCCTTGGTAAGCCAGGAACCCAGACCAGGTGACTCTGGCCCAGCTAGAAACCCTGAACCCGTAACCCTGGGAAAGCCAGGTACACATAGCTGGTGACACTGGGCCGGGATGAAACCCTGTACTAGTGAACACAGGCCCACCCATAACTAAACTGCTGAAACAGTGGGCCGGTAAGGCCCCCAAATCATATAAACTTGGGTCATCCCAGCACCTATCCCCCTTTACATTGGGTCGGCCTGGAAAACTGAACTCGAGATCCTTGGCAAGCCAGAGACCCAGGCCACATGACCCAGGGCCATGCAGGAACCCTGAAGAAGTGACACAGGGCCAGAACAGAACCCAAATTCGTGATCTTGGGCAAGCCATGAACTCAAACCACATGACCTTGGCCCGGAGCAGAAACCCCAAACTGTGATCATGGGCTTGCCCGGAACCAAGAAACCATGACCCATGGCATGCCAGTGACCCAAACCACCTGACCCTGGGTCATCCCGGAACCCCAAACCCATGACCCAGGGCTGGCATGGAACCCCAAATTTGTGACATTGGGTAAGCTACGAACCCAGATTAAGTGAACTTGTTCTGGCCCGGAAAGCTGAAACTGCTACCCTTGCCAAGCAAGGAACCCAAACCAGGTCACCCAGGCCCAGCTCGGAACCGGGAACCTGTGACCGTGGGAACCTGTGGCCAGAAGCACGCACCAGTGACCCTAGGCCCACCAGGAAATAAGACGCCCTAATACAGGGCCAGTAAGGCCCCCAAATCACATAAAATTGGACCATCCTGGCACCCATACCCCGTTACCCTGGGCCAGCCCAGAAACCTGAACCTATGAGTTTTATGAAGGCAGGGACCCAGGCCATGTGATCCTGGGCCAGCCCGGAACCCCAAATCAGTGACACATGGCCTGCCTGGAACCAAGAATTTCTGACTTTGGGCAAGCCATGAACCCAGGACCTGTGACGGCCCGGAAACCCAAAAACATTACCATAGGATTTCCTGGATTAAGAACCCGTCCGACCCTTGGCAAGCCAGTAACCCACACCAGAAGACCCTGGGAAAGGCTCAGCTAGGAACCCCGAATCCGTGACCCTGGGAAAGGCAGGTATCCATACCACATTTCCGTGGGTGGGGCTGGAACCATGAACCAGTGACCCTAGGCCCACCTGGAACTAAGACGCCATAACACTGGGCTGGTAAGGCACCCAAACCGCATATACTTGGGCCATCCTGGCACCCATAACCCGTAATCCTGGGCTGGCCCAGAAACCTGAACTCGTGACCATTGGGAACCCAGGAACCTTGGCCACATGACCCTGGGCCAGCCCAGAACCCCGAACCAGTGACACACGGCCGGCCCGGAACTCCTAATTCTTGACCTTGGGCAGCCACAAACCAAGACCCCGTGACCTTGGCTTGGTCCCGGAAACTCAAAACCATTACCCTGGCTTGCCCGGAACCAACATCTGTGAACCTAGGGTAGCCTGGGACCCAGACCAAGTGACCTTGGACCAACTAGGCACTCCAAACCCGGGATCCTGGTAAAGCCAGTTACCCATAACCCATGGCACAGGTCCGGGTTGGAACAATGAACCAGTGACACTAGGCCTGTCCAGAACTAAGACACCTTAATACAGGACCGGTAAGGCCCCCAGACTGCACAAACTTGGCCATCCAGGCACTCATACCACATTACTCAGGGTTAGCCTGAACCCTGAATCCCTGACTCTTGGCAAGCCAGGGACACAGGCCACATGAACCTGGGCAAGGCAGGAAACCCAAGACAATGACACAGGGCCAACCAAGAACCCCCAATTCGTGATCTTAGGTAAGTTATGAACCCAGACCCCGTGTCCTGGCCCAGCCCGGAAACAAGAAAACGTGACTCTGGGTTTGCCTGTTACCCCGAACACTTGACCTCTAGGAATCCAGTAACCCAGACCAGGTAACCCTGGCCCAGCTTGGAACCCCAAACCCATGACCCTGGGAAAGCCACATATTCATAACCCATTTCCTTTGGTGGGGCCTGAACAATGAACGAGTAACCCTAGCCTCGCCTGGAACTAAGAAGCCATAACACTAAGGTGATAAGGCCCCTAAAGTGCATAAATTTAGGCCATCCTGCCACCCATACCCCATTACCCTGAGTGGACCCGGAAACCTGAATCCCTGATTTTGGTAAGTCAGCGACCCAGCCCGTATCACCCTTGGCCAGTCCAGAACCTCGAACCAATGACACAGGGCTGGCTCGGAACTCGAATTCATGATTTGGGGGCAAGCCAAAAACCCAGATCCCGTGACCTTGGTCCAGCCTGGAAACCCAAAACTGTGACCCTGGGCTAGCTAGGAACCCTGACCAGATGACCTTGGCCTAGTTAGAAACCCCAAATATGTGACACTGGGAAAGCCAGGTACCCATACCTCGTGACCCTGGCCAGGCCAGAACCATGAACCAGTAACTCTAGGCCCCCCAGAAATAAAACACTGTAACACTGGCCTGGTAAGTTCCCCAAACCACTTAAATTTGGCCATCTGGAAACCCATATCCTGTTACCCAGGGCCGACCAGGAACCCTGAATTCGTGATTTTGTCAAGCCAGGAACCCAGACTTTGTGACCTCGGCTCGGCCCAAAAACCCGAAAACGTACCCATAAGCTTGCCCGGAACCCAGACCATGGTGTTCCTGGGCTGGCCAGGACGACAGATCAGGTGACGCTGGCCCAGCTAGGAATGCTGAACACATGACCCTGGGAAAGCCAGGTACCCATACCCCGTGACCCTGGGCTGGGCTGGAACCATGTAACAGTGATCCTAGCCACCCCCCTCTACCCTGGAACTAAGATGCCATAACACTGGGTTGGTAAGGCCCCCAAACAGCATAAACTTGGGCCATTCTGGCACCCATACCATGTTGCCCTGGCCAACCCAGAACTTTGAACCCCTGTCCCTTGGCAAGCCAGGGACCCAGGCCAGGCTGGAACCCTGAACCAGTGACATAGGGCCAGCCCAGAACCCCGAATACATGATTTTGTGCAAGCCAGAAACCCAGACCCCATGATCTTGGACCAACCCCTAAACCCAAAACTCTGACAATGGCCAATCCAGGAACCCAAACTAGGAACCAAACTGGCCAAACTAGGAACCCCGAAACCATGGCCCTGGGAAAGCCCATGACTCATACCCTGTGACACTGGACTGGACCGGAACCATGTACAAGTGACCCTAGGCCCGCCCGAAACTAAGACACCATAACACTGGGCCAGTAAGGGCACCCAAACTGCATAAACTAGGGGTATCCTGGCACCCATATCCCATTACCCTGGGTTGACTCAGAAACCTGAATCCCTGACCCATGGCAATCCAGTGACCCAGACCACATCACCCTTGGCCAGCTCAGAACCCCGAACCCATTACACAGGGCTGGCAGGAACCCCGAATTCATGACTTTGGCAAGCCAGGAACCCTGACCTCTGACCTTGGATGGCCCAGATACCCGAAAACATGACCTTGGACTTTCCCAGAACCCAGAACACTTGACCTACGGCAAGCCAGTGACCCAGACCATGTCACGATGGGACAGCCCGGAACCATGAACCTGTGACCCTGGGCCAACCTGGAACCCCAAATTTTTTACTATGGGGAAGCCAGGGATCCAGAGTCCGTGACCTTGGCCAGTCCCATAAATCCAAAACTGTTACCTTGGGCTTGCCCAGAAGTCAGAACCCGTGATCATGGGCAAGCCAGGTATCCAGACCAAGTGATGCTGGGAAAGACAACTACCCATAACTCGTGACCCTGGGCTGGACCAGAACCACGAACCAGTGACTCTAGGCATGTCTGGAACTAAGACGTTGTAACACCACACTGGTAAGGCACCCAAACCGCATAAACATGGGCTATCCAGACACCCATACCCCATTAACCTGGGCCAGCCCGGAAACCTGAACTTGTGACCCTTGACAAGCTGGGGACTCTGGCCATGTTACCCTGGGCCAGCCCGGAACCCTGAACCAGTGACACAGGGCCAACCTTGAACCCTGAATTAATGACCCTGGGCAAGCCACAAAACCAGACCTTGTGACCTTGGCCCAACCTGGAAAGCCAAAACCATTACTCTGGGATTGCCTGGAACCCAGAACTCATGACCCTGGACAAGCCAGGGACCCTGACCAGTTGACCCTGGCCCAGGGAAAACCCCGAAACCATGACTCTGGGAGAGCCAGGTACCCATACATCGTGATCCTGGACTGGGCCAGAACCACGAACCAGTGACACTAAACCTCCCCATACATGAGGTGCCCTAACACAGGGATAGTAAGGTCCCCAAACCGCATAAACTTGGGCCATCCAGGCGCTCATACCACATTGCTCTGGGTCGGCCCTGAACTTTGAACCCCTGTCCCAGGCTTTGTGACCCTGACAGCATTTAGACCCCGAAGCAGTGACACAGGGTCAGACCGGTGCCCCGAATTTGTGATTTTGGACAAGTCAGGAACCCGGACCACGAAACATTAACCCTGCCCATAAACCCGAAACCATGACACTGGGCAAGCCAGGCACCTAGACCAGGAGACTCTGGCCCAGGAGGAACCCCAATCCCGTGATCCTGGTAAAGACAGCTACCTATACCTTGTGACCCTGGATAGGACAGGAACCATCAACCAGGAACCCTAGGCCTGCCCTGAACTAAGACACTGTAACACTGGGTACCTAAGTCCCCCAAACAGCAAAAACTATGGCCATCCCAGCACCCACCCCATTACCCTGGATCAGCCAGGCACCCTGTTACCATGGGCCAGCTTGGAACCCCAAACCATTGAAACAGGGCCGGAGCAGAACCCTGAGTTTGTGACCGTGGGGAAGCCACAAAACCAGACACATTGACCCTGGCATGGCCCTGAAGCCTTTACCCTGTGTTTGCCTGGAACCCCCAACCCATGATCTTTGGTAAGCCAGTGACTCAATCACGTCACCCTGGGCCAAACCAGAACCCAGGAAAGTCAGGAACTAAGATGTTATAACACTGGATCCTCAAAACACATAAACTTGGGCCATCCTGGCACCCTTACCCCATTATCCTGGGTCGGCGTGGAAACCTGAATCCCTGACTTTTGGCAAGCCAAAGACCCAGGCCATGTGACCCTAGGCCAGCCCGGAACCCTGAACCATTGACACAGGGCCAGCCCAGAACCCCAAATTCAAGACTTTAAGCAAGCCATGGACCCAGATCCCGTGACCTTGCCTGGTCTGGAAACCTGAAACCGTGACTCTGGGCTTGCCCCCAACCCAGAACACATGACCCTGGGCAAGCAAGGAACCTAGACCAGGTTGACACTGGCCCAGTAAAGAACTGCGAAAATGTGATTCTGGGAAAGCCAGGTACACACAACCCATGACCCTGGGCTGGGCAGAAGCCACAAACCAGTGACCCTAGACCCGCCCGGATCTATGATGCTGAAACACTGGGCCGATAAGGCCCCAAAACCGCATATACTTGGTCCATCCCAACACCCATACCCCATTAACCTGGATTGGCCTGGAAACCTGAATGTCTGACCATTGTTAAGCCAGGGACCCAGGCCACATGACCCTGGGCCAGTCCAGAACCCCAAACTCGTGACACAGTGTTGGCCCAGAACCCTGATTTCATGACTGTGGGCAAGCCACGGATCCAGACCCCCTGACCTTAGCCCGGTTCAGAAACCCAAAACCGTGACCATGGTATTGACTCTGAACCCGTGACCCTGGGCAAGCCAGGAACCCAGACCAGGTGACCCTGGCCCAGCTAGGAACCCCAAACCTGTGTCCCTGGTAAAGCTAAGGACCCATACTCCGTGACCATGGGTCAGGCCGGAACCATGAACCAGTGACCCTAGGCCCTCCCAGAACTAAGATGCTGTAAAACTGGGCCAGTAAGGGCCCCAAACCACATTGAACTTGGTCCATCCTGGCACCCATACCCTATTGCCTTGGGTCGGCCCGGACACCAGAACCACTGAACTTTGGCTAGCCAGGGATGCAGGCCATGTGACAATGGGCCAGGCAAGAAGCCTGAATTCATAACTTTCGGCAAGACATGAACCCAGACACCATGATCTTGACCCAGCCTGTAAACCTGAAACCATGACGCTGAATTTGCCTGGAACCCCGAACCCGTGATGCATGACAAACCAGTGACACAGACCATGTCACCCTATCCCAGCTCGGAACCCAGAACCTGTGACACTTAGCAAGCCAGGAACCCAAAACAGGTGACCCTGGCCAAGCTGGGAACCCCAACCCCATTACCCTGGGAAAGCCAGGTTCCCATACCCCGTGACACTTGGCCTGGACATAACCACGAACTTGTGACTTTAGGCCTGTAATGCCCCAAACTGCATAAACTTGGGTCATCACGACACCCATACTCAATTATGCTGGGCCGCCTCAGAACCCTGATGCCATGACCCTTGGAAGCCAGTGACCCAGACCATGTGACCCTGGGCCAACCCTGAACCCCAAACCTGTGACCTGTGGCTGGGCCAGAACACAAATTCATGACTTTGGGCAAGCCACAGACGCAGATCCCGTGACTTTGGCCTGGCCGAGAAACCCAAAACCACGACTCTGGGCTTGCCTGGAACCCAGAACACGAGACCCTGACCCAGCCAGGAACCCAAAACCTGTGACCCTAGGAAAACCAGGTATCCGTACCCCGTAACCTTTGGCAAGCCAGGAACCCAGGCTATTTCGGAACCCCCGAACAAGTGTCACAGGGCCGGCCTGGAACCTAAATTAGTGACCTTGAGCAAGCCACAAACTCAGACCCCGTGACTTTGGCCTGGCCTAGATAACCGAAACTGTGAACCTTGTCTTGCTCAGAACCCAGAACCCATGGCACTGTACAAGCCAGCGACCCAGACCAGGTGACTCTAGCCCAGGTAGGAATCCCGAAACTGTGACCCTGGGAAAGCCAGCTACCCATACCCCGTGACCCTATGCCATGCAGGAACCACGAATCAGTGACCCTAGGCCTGCCTGGAACTAAGACGCCATAATACTAGTATAGTTAGGCCACCAAACCTCATAAACTTGGGCCATGCCGGTACCCATACCCTGTTATCCTTGGGCAGCCCAGAAAACTGAACCCATGACATTTTGCAAGACACAGGCCACGTGACCCTGGGCAAGCTCAAAACCCTGAACCCATGACCCAGGGCTTGCCCAGAAACACAAATCCCTGATTTTGGGCAAGCAATGAGCCCAAAACGTGTGACACTGGAAAGCCCAGGTACCAATACCCCGTGACCCTGGGCTGGGCCAGAAGCATGAACCAGTGAACCTAGGCCTGCCCAGAACTAAGATGCTATAACTAGGCCCTTAAGGCCCCCAAACCGCATAAACTTGGGCCATCCCAGCACCTATACCCTGCTACCCTGGGCCCGTCCGGAAACCTAATCTCGTGACCCTTGGCAAGCCATGGACCCCGAACCAGTGTCAGGGCCAGCCCAGAACCCCAAATTTGTGACCTTGAGTAAGCCAGGCACCCAGACCAGGTGACCCAGGCCCAGTTAGGAACCCTGAATCCTCGACCCTCGGAAAGCCAGGTTCCCATAAACTGTGACCAAGGGCCCGGATAGAACCATAAAACAGTGACCCTGGGCTCATCGGGATCTGAGACTCTGTGACACTGGGATGTTCAGGCCCCCAGACCACATAAATTTGTGTCATCCCGGCACCTATACCCCATGACCCTTGGGCGGCCCGGAACCCTGAACCTGGGACCCTTGGCAAGCCAGTGACCCAAACCACGTCACTCTGAGCCAACCTGGAACCCTGAATCCATGACCCAGGGCCAGCCCATAACCCCGATTAAGTGACTTTGGGCAAGCCACGAACCCAGACCCCATGACCTTGTCTCAGCCGGGAAAACCGAAACTGTGACCCTGGGATTTCCTGGAACCCAGAACCCGTGACCCTGGGCAAGCCAAGATCCCAGACCAGTTGACCCTGGATCAGCTAGGAACCCCGAATCCAGGACCCTGGGAAAACCAGGTACTCATACCCCGTGACCCTGGGCCGGCCCAGAACCACAAAACAATGATCCTGGGCACGTCATGATCCAAGACTTCATGATACTAGGGTGCTCAGGCCCCAAGACATCATAAATTTGGCTCGCCTTAGCACACTTACCCCATGACCCTGGGCCGGTTCGGAACCCTGAACCCGTAATACTTGGCAAATCAGTGAACCAACCACGTTAACCTGGGCCCACCGGGAACCTGAAACCTGTGACCCTGACCAAGCTAGGAACTCCAAACCCATGACGCTGGGAAAGGCAGATTCGCATACTCCGTTACCCTGGGCCAGGCCTCAACCACGAACAAGTGATCCTTGGAATGCCAGGAATTAAGACACCATACCACTGGGTCAGTAAGGCCACCAAACCACATAAACTTGGGCCAACCCAGGACCTATACCCCATTACCCTGGGTCAGCCTGGACCTGAACTCCTGACTGTTGGCAGTTAGGAAACCAGGCCACGTGTCTCTGGCCAGCCTGCAACTCCAAATTAGTGACACAGGAATAGCCCCCAATCCCGAATTTGTGACCTTGGGCAAGCCACGAACCCAGACCCAGTGATTCTGGTCTGGCCTGGAAACCCTAAACCATTACACTGGACTTAACCGGAATTCAGAAGCCTCGACCCTGGGCAAGCAAGGCACCCAGACTACCTGATCTGGCTCAGCTAGGAACCCCGAACCCATGATGCTGGAAAAGTCAGATACCCATAATCCATGACACTGGGACAGCCCAGAACCATAAAACAGAGACCCTAGGCCTGCCCGGAACTAAGATGCCATAACACAGGGGCGGTAAGGTCCCCAAACCACATAAACTTGGACCATGCTGGCACCCATACACTATTACCCTGGGTCTGCCCTGCACCCCTAACCTTTGTTGAGCCAGGGACCCAGGCCACATGACACTGGGCCAGCCTGGAACCCCAAACCAGTGAAACGGGGTCCACCAGAACCCCAAAATCATGACTTTGCACAAGTCATGACCCCAGACCCTGTGAACTTGGCCCTGCCCGGACACCCGAAACAGTGATCATGGACTTGTCTGGAAACAAGAACTCGTGACCCTAGGAAAGCCAGTGACCCAGACCACGTATCCCTGGGCCAGCCAGGAACACTGAACCCATGACTCAAGTCTGGTCCAGAACCCCGAATTCATGAAATTGGGAAAGTCACGAACCCAAACCCTGTGAACTAGATCCGGCCAGGAAACCCAAAACCATGACTATGGGCAAACCCATAAACCTGAAAAGGTGACCCTGGGCAAGCAAGGAACCCAGACCAGGTGACCTTGGCCCACCTAGGCACCCCGAACCCGTGACCCTGGGAATGCCAGATACCCAAGCCCCGTGACTCTGAGCTAGGCTGGTAAGGCTTCCAAACCACATAAACT
Source organism: Nesogale talazaci (assembly GCA_004026705.1). NCBI lineage: Eukaryota > Metazoa > Chordata > Mammalia > Afrosoricida > Tenrecidae > Nesogale > Nesogale talazaci. The sequence goes on from PVJH01016674.1 coordinate 16,315, forward strand.
TGGGCCATCCCCACACATATGATCATGGACTTGCCTGGAAACAAGAACAGATGACCCTTGGCAAGCCAGTGACCCAGACAACATCATTCTGGGCCAGCCCAGATGCCCAAACCTGTGTCCCAGGACCGGCCTGGAATCCTGATCACAAACCAGTGACCGAACAGAACCACAAACCAGGGACCCTAGGCCTGCCCTCAACTAAGACGCTGAAACACTGGGCTGGTAAGGCCCCCAAACTGTATAACCTAGGGCCATCCCTGCACCCATACCACATTACACTGTGTTGGCCCGGAAACCTGAATCCCTGATTCTTGGGAAGCCAGGGACCCAGGCCACATGACCCTGGGCCAGCCCGGACCCATGAACCCGTGACCCAGGCCTGGCCTGAAACCACAAATTTGTGATTTTGGGCAAGCCACGACCCCAGAACCCATGACCCTGGGCAAGCCAGGAACCCTGACCAGGTGACCTGGGGCCAGCTGTAAACCCTGAATGTGTGACTCTGTGAAAACCAGGCATTCAAACCCAATGAACCTGGGTGATGAACACGTAACACTAGGCCGGTAAGGCTTCCAAACCACGTAAACTTGGGCCATCCCCACACATATGATTATGGACTTGCCTGGAAACAAGAACAGATGACCCTTGGTGAGCCAGTGACCCAGACAACGTCATTCTGGGCCAGCCCAGATGCCCAAACCTGTGTCCCAGGACCGGCCTGGAATCAGGATCACAAACCAGTGACCGATCACACACCAGTGACCTAGGCCCACCTGGAACTAAGACACCGAAACAATGGGCCAGGAAGGACCCCAAACTGCATAATCTTGTGCCATCCCAGCAGCCATACCCAGTTATAATGTGTCGACCCGGAACCCTGAACCCCTGACTCCTGGCAAGCCAGGAACCCAGGCAATGTTACCCTGGGCCAGCCTGGAACACTGAATCTGCGACACAGCGCCTACCCGGAACTCCCAATTCATGACCTTGGGCAAGCCATGAACCCAGACCCCATGAACCTGGCCCAACCTGTAAATGCAAAAATGTGACCTTGGCCCAGCCCAGAACCCCGAACCAGTGAAATAGAGCCAGCATGGACCACCAAATTCATTATTTTGGGCAAGCCATGAACTCCCATCCCATGACTTGGCCCAGAAACTTGAAACTATGACACTGGGTAAACCAGGAAACCAGATCAGGTGATCCTGGCCCATCTAGGAACCCCCAACCCATGACCATGGTAAATCCAGGTCCCCATAACACAAAATTCTGTGCTGGGATGGAAGCACAAACCAGTGCACAAACAAATATTACCCTAGGACCGCCTGGAACTAAGATGCTGAAACATTGGTCCAGTAAGGTCCCCAAACTGCATAAACTTGGGCCACCCCGGCACCCATACCAGTTTACCATGGATCTGCAGGGAACCAGGAACCTCTGAGACTTGGCAATCCAGGAACCCAGCCAATGTGACCATAGGCCAGCACAGAACCCTGTACCAGTGAAACAGAGACAGCCCACAACACCGAATTGGTGACTTTGGACAAGTCACGAACCAGGCCCCGAGATTTTCGCCCAGCCCAGAAACCCAAAACCATGACCATGGACTTGCCCGGAACCCAGAACACATGACCCTTCGCAAGCCAGCAATGCAGAACATGTCATCCTGGTCCAACCATGGACGCCAAAACTGTGACCCAGGGTTGACCCGGAACCCTGTATTCGTGACTTTGGGCAAGCCACAAACCCAGACCTCATGACCTTGGCCCAGCCCAGAAACTGGAAATAGTTTCCCTGGGATTACCCGGAACCCAGAATCCGTGACCCTGGACTTGCTGGTAACCCAGAACACTTGAACCTGGGAAAGCCAGGAACCCATACCAGATGACCCTTGCCCAGCTAGGAACCCCGAACCTGTGACCCTGGGAATGCCAGGTACCAATAGTCTGTAACCCAGGGCCGGGCCATGAACCAGTGACCCTAGGCCTGCCCAGAACTAAGACACTGTAAAACTGTGCCATAAAGCCCCCAAATTGCATAAACTAGGGCCATCATGGCACCCATACCCCATTACCCTAGGTCGACCCCAAAACCTGAACTGCTGACCTTTGACAACCCAGGGACCCAGGCCACATGACCCTGGGCCTGCCTGGAACACTGAACCCATGATCCAGGGCTGGACAGGAACCACAAATTTGTTACTTTGGGCAAGCCACAGAACCCAGAACCTGTGACCCTGGGTAAGCCAGGAACCCTAACAAGGTGACCACGGCCCAGCTAGAAACTCTGAAAGGGTGACCCTGGGAAAGACAGGTACCCATACCCCGTCACCCAATGCCAGGCCTGAAGTATGAACAGTGACCGCAGGTCCTCCTGGAACAAAGAAGTTGTAACACTTGGCCGGTAAGGCCCCCAAAATAAATAAACTTGGACCATTCCAGCACCTGTAAGATGTTACCCTTGGCCAGCCCGGAAACTTGAACTCATGATCATTGGCAGCCCCGGGACCCAGGCCATGTAACCCAGGGACAGCCCAGAAACCCAAAAAAGTGATAGGGGGCCGGACTGAAACCCCGAATTCATGAGCTTGGGCAAGCCAAGAACCCATAACCCCTGACGTTGGCCCAACCCGGAAACCCAAAACCATTCCCCCGGGGTGGCCCGGAAACCTGAACTTGTGACCCTTTTCAAGCCAGGGACCCCGGCCATTTTACCCTTGGCCAGCTGGGAATCTTGAACCAGTAACATAGGGCTGGCCCAGAATCCCAAATAAATGAACTTGGGAAATCCCTGAACCCAGATCTCCTGACCTTGGCATGGGCTGGAAATGTGAAACCATTACCCTGGGAAAGCCAGGTACCCATACCCCATGACCCTTAGCCAGGCTGGAGCTATGAACCAGTGACACTAGGCCTGGCCGAAACTAAGATGCTGTAACACCAGTAAGGCCTCCAACACTCATAAACTTGGGTCATCCTGGCACCCATACACCATTGCCATGTGCCGGCCTGGAACCCTAAACCCCTGACCCATGGCAAGCCAGGGGCCCAGGCCACATGACCCATTGGCCAGCCCTGAACCCCTAAACATTGACACAGGGCTAGGCCAGAACCCTGAATTCGTGACTTTGGGCAAGTCAGGAACCCAGAACCCGTGACCTTGGCATAGCCCGTAATCCCAGAACCATGATCCTGGGATTGCCCAGAACCCAGAACCTGTAATATTGGTCAAACCAGTGACACAGACCACATCACTCTGGGTCATCCAGGAACCCCAAACCCGTGAGTCAGGGCTGCCCCGGAATCCTGAATTGATGACTTTGGGGAAGCCACGAACCCAGACCCCGTGACCAAGGTCCAACCCAGATACCCAAAACCGTGACCCTTGGCTTGACTGGAACCCAGAACTTGTGATACTGGGTAAGCCAGGAACCCAGACCAATTGACCCTGGCCCAGCTAGGAACCCCGAACCCGTGACTCTGGGAAAGCCAGCTACCCTTAAGCCATGACCCTGGGCCATTTCGGAACCACGAGCCAGTGACCCAAGCCCACCCGGAACTAAGATGCTGTAACACTAGTCTGGTAAGTCTCCCAAACTGCATTAACATGGGACATCCCAGCACCCATACCCCGTTACTCAGGGCCGACCCGGAACCCTGAACCACTGACGCTTTGCAAGCAAGGGAACCAGGTCATGTGACCCTGCGCCAGCATGCAACCTGAACCAGTGACACAGGGCCACCCCTGAACCTCGAATCCGTGACTTTGGGCATGCCCTGAATCCAGATCCCGTGACCTTGGCCCTGTCTGGAAACCCCAAACTATGACCATGGTCTTGGCCAGAATCCTGAAACCATGATTCTTGGCAAGCCTGTGACCCAGACCACATAACCCTAGACCAGCACGGAACCCCGAACCAGTGCGCCAGGGTCAGCCAGAATCCCAAATTCATGAATTTGGGCAAGCCAGGAACCCATACTATGTGACCTTGGGCTGGCCTGTAAACCCAAAACCATGAGCCTGGGCTTACCCAGCACCCAGAACCCATGACACCGGGAAAGCCAGGAACCCAGACAAGGTGACCCTGGTCCAAATAGAAACCCCAAACACCTGACCCTGGGAAAGCTAGGCACCCATACTCCGTAACCCTTGGCCGAGCCAGAACCATGAACCAGTGACCCTAGTCCGCACCCCCCCCCCCAGGAATTAAGACGCGGAAACACTGGGTCGGCAAGTCCCCCAAACCTCATAACCTTGGACCATGCCAACACCCATACCCCGTTACCCCTGGTCGGCTCAGAAACCTGAACCCCTGACACTTTGCAAGACAGGAACACAGGCCATGTGACCCTAGGCTGCCTGGAACTCCAAACAAGTGACACAGGATTGGCCCAGAACCATGGATTTGTGACCTTGGGCAAGGCATGTACCCAGACTTTGGTACTTTGGCCAGGCCTGGAAAATCGAAACTTTATCATAGGCTTGCCTGGGAACTGGAATCTGCTACCCTAGGCAAGCCAGGGACCCATACCAGGTGACCCAGGCCCAGCTAGAAAGCACAAACCTGTGACCCTGAGAAAGCCAGATACCCATAGCCCATGACCCTGGGCTGGGCCAGAATCACGAACAAGTGACCCTAGTTCAGCTTGGAAATGAGACGCCATAACACTGGCCTGGTAAGGACCCCAAATGACATAAACTTGGGCCATCCCTACACCCATACCCCATTGCCCTGGGCCAGCCTGAAACCCCGAACCAGTGACACAGGGCCAACCCCAAACCCCAAATTTATGACTTTGGGCAATCCAGAAATCCAGACCCCGTGACCTTGGGCCAGACCATAAATCCGAAACTGTGACCTTGGGCTTGCCTGGAAACCAGAAACCGTGAAGCTGGGCAAGTCAGTATGCCAGCCCACGTCACCCTGGACCAGCACAGAAGCCTAAAACCATGATCCAGAACTGGCCCGGAACCCTGAATTTGTGACTTTGGGCAAGCCACAAGCCCAGACACTGTGACCTTGGTCTGACTTAGAAAACAGTGACCCTGGGCTTTCCCATAACCCAGAACCAGTGGCACTGGGCAAACCAGGAACCTAGATGAGGTGACTCTGACCCAGCTAGTAACCCCGAACCTGTGACACAGGCAATAACAGGTATCCATATCATGTAACTCTGGGCCGAGCCAGAACCATGAACCAGTGACCCTAGGCCAGCCTGGAAATAAGACCCCATAACACAGGGCCGGTAAAGCCCCCAAACAGCATAAACTTGGGCCATCCCGACACCCATACCCGGTTACTAGGGCCAGCACGGAACCTTGAACTTCTGACTCTTAGCAAGCCAGGGATCCAGGCCACGTGACCCTGCGCCAGCTGGGAACCCTGAACCAGTGACACAGGGCCAGCCTGGAACCCTGAATTTGTGACTGGTCATGCCACAAACCCCTGACCCCGTGACCTTGGCCTGGCCCATAAACATGAAACCATGACCCTGGGCTTGCCTGGAACCCAGAACCTGTGACCCTGGGTTTGCCCGGACCCATTACCCTTGACAAGGCAGTGATCCAACCACATCACTCTGTGACCACCCGGAACCCCGAACCTATGACCCAGGGCCGGCCCAAAACCACAAATTCGTGACTTTGGGCAAGCCAAGAACCCAGACCCCATGACCCTGGCCTGGAGCAGAAACCCAAAACCATGACACTGACCCTAGACAAGCCAACCACCCATACCCGTGACCCTGTTCCAGTTAGGAACCCCGAACCCATGACTGTGGAAAAGCCAGGTACCCATACCCTGCGAATCTGTGCCGGGCCTGAACAACAAACTAGTGACCCTAGGCCACCCGGAACTAAGACACTGAAACACTGGGCCTGTAAGGCCCCCAAACCACATAAACTTGGGCCATCCCGGCACCCACACCCTGTTACCCTGGGTGGGCCGGAACCCTGAACCCCTGACCCTTGCATACCAGGGACCCAAGCCTCTTGATGCTGTCCCAGCTAGGAATTCCAAACCCGTGACCATGGAAAAGCCAGGTTCCCAAAACCCGTGACCCTGGGCTGGGCCAGAACCACAAACCAGTGATCCTGGTGCCGTTGGTATCCAAGACTCTGTGAAAGTAGGGCTCTCTGACCCACAGGCCATCCCAGCATCAATATCCCGTGATCCTGAGCCTGCCCAGAATCCCAAAAAAGTGACCCAGACTAGGTCATCATGGCCCAGCTAGGAACCTCAAACCCATGCCAGAAGGAAAGCCAGGTACTCATACCGTGTGACCCTGGGCCGGACCAGAACCAGGAACCAGTGACGCTACGCCAGTCCGGAACTAAGACGCCATAAGACCTAAAACCTTGACCCTAGCTTTGCCCGGAACTCTGAACTCGTGATCTTTGGCAAGCCAGTCACCTAGACCATGCACCCTGGGCCAGCCTGGAACCGCGAACCCGTGACTCAGGGCCGGCCCAGAACCCCTAATTCATGACCTTGGGCAAGCCACGAATCCAGACCCCGTGACCCTGGGCCGACCCAGAACCACGAAAACAGTGACCCTGGACCTGTCAAGATCCAAAACTTCATGACACAGGGGCGTTCAGGACCCCAGATCACATAAATGTGGGCCACCCCAGCACCCATACCCCATAACCTGGGGCAGCCTGGAACCCCAAACCCGTGACACTTGGCAAGTCAGTGACCAGAACACATAATCCTGGGTCAGGCCGGAACCCAGAACGTGTGACCCAGGGCCACCCCAGAACCCATAATTCGTGACTTTTGGCAAGCCAAAAACCCAGACCCCGTTTCCTTGGCTCTGCACGGAAACCCACAACCATGTCTCTGGGCTTTCCCAGAACACAGAACCTGTGACCCTGGGCAAGCCAGGACCCCAGACCTGGTGACCCTGACCCATGAGGAACCTTGACCCCGTGACCCTGGGAAAGCAAGGTACCCATAGCCCATGACACTGGACCAGGCTGGAACCATGAACCAGTGACCCTAGGGCCATCCATAATTAAGATGCCGAAACGCTGGACCGGTAAGGCCCCAAAACTGTATAAACTTGGACCATCCCAGCACCCATACTGCGCTACCCTGGGTCACCCAGAAACCTGAACCCCTGACCCTTGGCAAGCCAGGGACCCCAGCCATGAGAACCTGGGTCAAGCTGGAACCCCAAACCCGTGACCCTTGGCAAGTCAGTGACCCAGACCACGTCATCATGGACCAACCCAGAACCCCAAATCCATGACCCAGGGCCAGCTGGCAACCCCAAATTCATGAAATTGAGCAAGCCATGAACCCAGACCCCATGAACTTAGTTCCACCCAGAACCCTGAACCTGTGACCCAGGGCTGGCCCTTAACCAAGAATTTGTGATTTGGGGCAAACAATGAACCCAGAACCTGTGTAGCTTGGCAAGCCAGGAACCTTGACCAGGTGACCCTGACCCAGCTCAGATCCCCAAACCCATGACACTAGGATAGCCAGGTACTCGGACCTGGTGACCATAGGTCCGCCTGGAACTAAAACATTGTAACACAGGGCTGAAAAGGCCCCAAAACTGCATGAAATTGGGCCATCAATGCACGCATACAACGTTACCCTGGGCTGGCCCGGAAAACTGAACTCATGATTGTTGGAAAGCCAGTGAAACAGGTCACGTGACCCTGGGCCAGCCCCATACTCTGAACCAGTGACCCAGGGCCAGAATTTGTGACCCTTGGCAAGCCACTAACACAAACCTTTTGACATTGGCCTGGCCCAGAAACACAAAACCATTAACCTAGGCTTGCCCAGAACCCAGAACCCGTGACCCTGGGGAAGCCAGGGACCAAGACCAATTGACCCAGGCCCAGATAGGAACACCAAACCTGTGACCCTGGGAAAGCCAGGTACCCATACCCCGTGACCCTAGGCCGGGCCGGAACTATGAACCAGTGACCCTCCCCCCCCCCACCCCCCCTCCCACACACAACTAAGACACCATAACATTGGGCCAGTAAGGTCCCGAAACCACATAATCTTGGGCCATCCTGGCACCCATACCCCACTATCCTGGGCTGGCCTGGAACTCTGAACCCCTGACCCTGGGCAAGACAAGAACCCAGGCCACGTGACCCTGGATCAGCCCAGAACCCAGAACCAGCGACACAGAGCTGGCCTGGAACCCCGAATTCATGACTTTGGGCAAGCCATGAACCCAGACCCCGTGACCTTGGCCAGGCCCGGAAACCCAAAACCATGACCATGGGCTTGCCTGGAACCCAGAACCTGTGACTCTTGCATAGCTAGTGACCCAGACCATATCACCCTGGGCCAGCCCAGAAATCCAAAATAGTGACCAGAGCTGGTCCGGAACCCCAAATTTATGATTCTGGGAAAGACATGAACCTAGACCTTGTGACATCAGTCAGGCCCCAAAACCCGAAACCGTGACCTTGAACTTGCCCAGAAACCTGAACCCATGACCCTCAGGCAAGCCAGGAATCCAGACCAGGTGACCCTGGCTCAGCTAGAAACCCTAAACCCATGACCCTGGGAAAGCCATGTAAACATACCACGTGTCCCTGGGCAAGTCAGTGACCCAGACCACAAAATTGGTGCTGCCCAGAAAACCAAAACTATGACCTTGGGCTTGCCTGGAACCCAGAACCCATGAATCTGGCTAAGCCAGGCACCCAGATGAGGTGACCCTGGTCTTGTTAGGAAGTGTGAACCTATGACCCTTGGAAAGCCAGGGACAAAACCACGAAACATGGACGCTGGGTCTTTCGGGATCCAAGAATCCATGAAACTGGGGCACTCAGGCCCCCAGACCACATAAATTTGGGCCATTCGGGCACCCACACCCCATGCCTCTGGGGCGGCCCAGAACCCTAAACCCATGACCATAGGCAAGTCAATGATCCACCCCACGTCATCCTGGGTGTGGCTGTTATGTGCTTATGTTAATTTTATAATTGAAATGTAGGGGTGGAGTTTGGCCTGTTAATCTGGAGATAGCGATAGAGTAGCCGATGAGGGCTCTGTGTGGGCATGGCTTTCACCTGAGACTCCTGGGAAATCTCGCGGTATTTCCCTCGTGAAGATGAGAAGCTATCTACCCCAGTTGTTGGGAGTTACTCTTAGAGACGATTAATCACTCAGACAAGCTGGCAGCTTCTGAGAAGCTGGAGGAGCCGGCGGAGAGACCACACGGCTTTGCCCTGATGGAGCCAGACCTCTGAAGCTGGAGCAGCCACATTGAGACCTCTGCCAGTGATGAGTTGCTTCTGCCACCATGGGATGCTGTTCATGGACCCTGAGCCCTGGAAGCGAGGAGCCATGGGGAGACCCCTGTCTGTGCCGGGACTCTGTACCCACTGACCTGTGACTTCATGAGTTAGAAGGAGACTTTATGGACTGATTTCGGGCATATGGGTTAATATTGGACTTGTGACTTTGAGTTGGACTGGGCTGGGATGTTTTTTCCATGTCCCATTCCCTTTGCATATAAACCTTTTCATTATACCTATATGTGTGTCTCTGAAATTTGTTCCTCTAGTCTACCTGGACTAACACATTATGGTACTTCAGGAGTGGGGTGCTAGAGGAACAAATCATAAGATGGAAAGTAGAAGCTAGTTTGACTTGTGCCTCATGGTATTGTTACTTCTTTGGCTAGACAGAAGTCAGATATGTCCTTGGAGTTTACTGAGTTATTTTCTGGAAACAATATGGGAAGGTAAGGTTTTGATTATTTTGTTTGGAAGCTGTCTTTGGTTGTTCCTATATAACATGGATACTGTTAATGTATATCTTGAGCTCAGGGGTGGGGGCCGCCATTTGAGTGTCTCAGAGCTGATTCTGTTCAGGGACAATGGTTAAGAAGATCAGAATGCCGGACTGAAAGCAGGGATCTGTTTTGATGCCTATAGAGACCTAATTCAAGGTTTTTGTGTAAACTGTAGTTTAGATAAGGATATAGATAAGCTTAATAAGTATTGACCTTCTGTTTTAAGAATTAAGTTTGATTTCTGATTATGCTGTTTATATTTTTTTCTTATGCCTGTTATTGTAAATAAAAGGATGCATAGAAATGTTTATTGGAAAGTATGGAAAGAGTTTGCAAATCCAGTTACCTCAAGCCAAGCACTGACTTCAAGAGGGTTGAGGATTAGCGTCAGACATCTCTAAAGAGATTAATGCCACCTTGAGCTTAAATGGGGTTAGACTACACATGGAAAAACTTCTCTGAAGAAAGTAGCCCCACCCAGTCTTTCAGAGTTCTCAGGATACTTGTAGTCTGAGAGAAGACCAGACTGACTGATAAAGAAGATAGAGTCAATTTCCTTGGAAAATCCTGACTAGTGATTGTCTTCAAAAACGAAGGAATCTGGAACCATGAAGATAACTCCTCTCTGGGTCTGAATGTTAAAGGAAACTTGTGACAGGCTGAAATGCTTGTTAGGGGACCACCCAGATTTACTGCTTGTCGGTGAAAGCAGGAGAAATGCAGCAATAAAAAGCCGGGTTGACTTTGGCCACTGACACCCGGGGACTTGGTTCACAGGAAATAGAGGAGATGAGAGCGGGTTTACTGGTCTGAAGTTCGTGACCTAGCATGGGAGAGCTAGGCATGTTGAGAATTTGTTGGGTCCTTGGTCTACAGGAAGGCGACCAATGGCCACCGTGGTGAGGCTAATGGAAAAGCCCACATTGAGTTGACCAGAACCCGACCAGAGAAAGAGAAGCAACTTAAGTCTGTGACCTGGTGCATATTGTTGCTGACTTTATGGATGGCCTGTCCTGATTTGACTTTGCTAATGGACGCACACTTCACAAGTTTCCAACTGGAATGAAGATTCTTCACGTTGAAAGATATGATTGTTTCTTTACAGCACTGGGTTGATGTAAGTGGGCAATATAGAAATTAGATACCCAAAATGGGGGAATGAAGGCATGAGGTAGTTTGGCTTGCAAACTCTTATAGGTGATAGAATATACATTCATAGGATTATAGAATCAAGGTATAGATATTGTAAGGAACAGGATATCTATTGTTTTGTTCACTTATAGAATGTTATTTTCAAATGATGGTGACACATGTTGACTTATATGCATTTTAGTTTTTCCTGTTAGGTATAGAAATGATATTATTGTTTATTTGAGCATTATATATGGTTACAGAGTTATGTGAAAGTATAAAATTAACATGGGGTGGTCTGTGGCAGTCATGTGCTTATATTAATTTTATAATTGAAATGTAGGGGTGGAGTCTGGCCCGTTAATCTGGAGATAGCCATTGAGTCGCCGATGAGCCCTCTGTGTGGGCATGGCTTTTACCTGAGACTCCTGGGAAATCTCGCGGTATTTCCCTCGTGAGGATGAGAAGCTATCTACCCCAGTTGTTGGGAGTTACTCTTAGAGACAATTAATTACACAGACAAGCTGGCAGCTTCTGAGAAGTTGGAGGAGCCGGCGGAGAGACCACATGGCTTTGCCCTGATGGAGACGGACCTCTGAAGCTGGAGCAGCATGATGTTCATGGACCCTGAGTCCTGGAAGCGAGGAGCCATCGGGAGACCCCTGTCTGTGCCAGGTCTCTGTACCCACTGACCTGTGACTTCATGAGTCAGAGGAGACTTTATGGACTGATTTTAGGCATATGGGTTAATATCGAACTTGTGACTTTGAGCTGGACTAGGCTGGGATGTTTTCTCCATGTCCCATTCCTTTTGTATATAAACCTTTTCATTATACCTATATGTGTGTCTCTGAAATTTGTTCCTCTAGTCTACCTGAACTAACACACTGGGTGAGCCCAGAACCCCGAACCCATGACCCATGGTTGGCTCAGAACCACAAATTCGTTATTTGGGGCAAGCCAAAGAACCCAGAACCTGTGATCCTGGGCAAGCCAGGAACCCTGACAAGGTGACCTTGGCCCGGCTAGAAACCCCAAATGTGTGACACTGGGAAAGCCATGTACCCATACTCCATGACCCTAGGTCGTGCTGGAAGCATGAATCAGTGACCGTAGGCCCACCCAGAACTAAGATGTTATAAAACTAAGGCGGTAAGGCCCTCAAACCGCATAAACTTGGGCCATCCCAGCACCCATACATAGTTACCCTGGGCTGGCCCAGAATCTTGAACTCCTGACCCTTGACAAGACAGGGATCCAAGTCATGTGACCTTGGGTCAGAGCGGAACCACAAACCAGTGACAGGGGGCTGGTCCAAAACCCCAAATGAGTGACCTTGGGCAAGCCATTAATCCATACACAAAAACATTACCCTGGGCTTGCCCGGAACCCAGACCAGATGACCCTGGTCCAGCTAGGAACCCCAAACCCATGAACCTGGGAAAGCCAGATACCCTTAACCCATAACCCTGGGCCGTTCCAGAACCACAAACCAGTAACCCTAGGCCTCCTGGAACTAAGAGGCCTGTAAGGGCTTGTAAGGCCCCCAAACTGCAAAAACTTGGGCCATCCTGGCACCCATACCCTGTTACCCTGAGCCAGGTGGGAACCCTGAACCACTGACACACTGTTGGGTCGGAAGCCCAAATTCGTGACTTTGGGCAAGCCAGGAGACCAGACACATGACCTTGACCAGGCCCTGAAAACTGAATTCATTTGCCTTGGCTTATCCGGAAAGCAGAACCCATAGCCCTGGGCAAACCAGGATCTCAGACCAGGTGACCCTGGTTTAGCGTGAAACTGCAAACCTGTAACCCTAGGAAAGCCAGCCACCCTGTGGCTGTCTCAGGCCACCCAGTGACCCTGTCTCAGGCTGCAAGCACAAACCAGTGACCCTAGGCCTGCCAGGAACTAAGACACAGTAACACAGGACTGGTAAGCCCCCCAAACCACATAAACTTGGGCCATCCCGGCACCCATACCCCATTACCCTGGACTGGCCCAGAAACCTGAACCCCTGACCCTTGGCAAGACTGTGACTGAGTCCACGTCACTGTGGGCCAACCAGAAACCCCCAAACAATGACACAGGCCCATCTTGGAATTCTGAATTCATGACTTTGGGCAAGCCAGGATCCCAGACACCGTGACCTTGGCCGGGCCCATAAACCTGAAACTGTGACCCTTGCCTTGCCCAGAACCCAGAACCAGTGATCCTGGGCAAGCCTGGAACCAAGACCAGGTGCCCAGCTAGGAACCTGGAACCCGTGACTCTGGGAAAGCCAGGTACCCCTAACGTGTGACACTGGGCCAGGGTGGAACCACGAACCTGTGTCCCTAGGCACCGCTGGAACTAAGACACTAACAATAGGCCAGTAAGGCCCCAAACCGAATGAACTTGGACCATCCTGGGACCTATACCTGGTTACCATGGGTCAGCCCAGAATGCTGAACCCCTGATTTTAGCACGCAAAGGACCCAGGCATCGTGACCCTATGCATGCCACAAACCCAGAACCTGTGACCTCAGTCTGACCCAGAAACCTGAAACCATGACCGGAACTTAGATGCCCTAATACTGGGCCGTTAAGACCCCCAAATTGCATAAACTTCGGCCATCTCGACACCCATACCCAGTTACCATTGGTCGGACCGGAACCTGGAACCCCTGACCCTTGGCAAGACAGTAGTGACCCAGCCTATGTTACCCTGGGTCAGCCAGTAACCCAGAAACAGTGACACAGGCTCATTGGTGAACTATGAATTTGTGACTTTGGACAAACCAGGAGCACAGACACCGTCACCTTGGCTCGGCCCATAAACCCAAACTGTGACCCTGGGCTTGCCTGCAACCCAGAACCCGTGACCCTGTGCAAGTGAGGAACCCAGACCAGGTGACCCAGGCCCAGCTACAAACCCGTGTCCCTAGGAAAGCCAGCTACCCCTATGCTGTGACCCTGGGCCAGGCCGAAACTATGAACCAGTTGCCCTAGGTCTGCCGGATTTAAGATGCTGAAACACTGGGCTTGTGAGGACCTCAAACCACATAAACTTGGATCATCTCAGCACCCATACCCAGTTACCCAGGGCCAGCCAAGGACCGTGAACCCCTGACCCTTGGCAAGGCAGTGACCCAGGCCACATGACCCTGGTACAGACCAGAACCCCGAATCAGTGAGGCAGGCCCAACCCCAAATCCTGAAATAGTGACATTGGGCAAGTCACGAACCCAGACCCCGTGACCTTGGCCCGGTCTGGAAACATGAAACTAAGATCATGTGCTTGCCCAGAAACCAGAACCCGTGACACCTGGCAAGCAAGTTACCCAGTCCACATCACCCTGGGCCAACCCAGATCCCCAAACCCATCACCAAGGCCAGCCCAGAACCACGAATGCATGACCTTGGGCAAGTCACAAGTCCACACAATGTGACTTTGGTAGGATCCAGAAATCTGAAACTGTGACCATATACATGCCTGGACCCCAGAACCCGTGACCCTTGTTAGTCCAGGAACCCAGACCAGGTGACTATGGCCCAGCTAAGAATCCCAAACACTTGACCCTGGGAAATCCAGGTGCCCATATCCCATGACTCTGGGCCGGGATGGAACTACAAACCAGGGATGCTATGTGTGCCTGGAGCTAAGACGCTGTAACACTAGGTCAATAAGGCCCCCAAATGGCCTAAATTTGGGCCATCCTGGGTCCCATACTAGGTTACCCAGGTCCGGCCCAGAACCCTGAATGCCTGACCCTTGACAAGATATTGACCCAGCACACATCACCCTGGGCCAGCCAGGAATCCCCAAAAAGTGACACTGGCTTGTATCAGAACCCCGAATTCGTGACTTTGTGCAAGTCAGGAACCCAAACACTGTGACCTTAACCTGGCTTGTAAACCTGAAACGATGACCCTGGACTTGCAAACAACCCAGAACCCGTGACCCTGTGCAGGTCAGGAACCCAGACCAGGTGAACCAGGCCCAGCTATGGACCCCAAACCTGTGTCCATGTGAAAACCAGCTATCCATATGCTGTGACCCTGGGCTGGGCTGAAACCACGAACCAGTGACCCTCTGCCTGCTCATATTAAAGATGTCATAAGACTGGGCCGGTAAGGACCACAAACCGTGTAAATTTGGGGCATCTCAGCACCCATACCCTGTTACCCAGGGCCGGCCAAGAACCCTGAACCCCTGACCCTTGGCAAGTCAGAGACCCAGGTCACGTGACCCTGGTCCAGACCAGAACCCCAAACCAGTGACATACGCCTGGCCTGGAACCCAGAATTTGTGACCTTGGGCAACCCACAAACCAAGATCCTGTGACCTTGGCCCGGCCTGGAAACCTGAAACCGAGACTATGTGCTTTCCTGGAAACCAGAAACCATGATCCTTGACAAGAAAGTGACCCAGTTCACATCACCCGGGGCCAGCCTGGATCCCGGAACCAGTGACCATTTCCAGCCCGGAACCCCAAATGCGTGAACTTGGGCAAGCCACGAACCCACTCCATGTGACCTTCTTTCAACTCAGAAGCCCAAAACTGTGACCATGTGCTTGCCCAAAACCCAGAACCTGTGATCCTGGGTAAGCCAGGAATCCAGACTAGGTGATCCTGGCCCAGATAGGAACCCCGGATCCATGAACCTGGGAAAGCCAGGTACCCATACCCCATGACTCGGCTGGGACGGATCCACAAACCAGTGATCCTAGGCTCACCCGGAACTAAGACTGGAACACTAGGCCTTCAAGGTCCCCAAACCGCATAAACTTGGGCCATCCTGGGACCCATAACCATTTACCATGGATCAGACCAGAACCCTGAACCCCTGATTCTTGACAAGCCATGGACCAAGATAACGTGACCTTGGGCATGTCACAAACCCAGAGCCCGTGATCCTGGCCCAGCCAGAAACCTGAAAACGTGACCCTGGTTTGCCCGTAATAAAAAACATGTGACCCTTGGCAAGTCACGAACCGAAACCAGGTGAACCTTGCCCAGCTAGGAACCCTGAATCCATGAACCTGGGAAAGACAGATTCCCGTACCATGTATCCCTGAGTGGGGCTGGAACCACGAACCAGTGACCCTAGACCCACTTGGAACTAAGATGCTGTAACACTTGGTGGGTAAGGCCCCCAAACTGCATAAACTTGGTCTATCCCAGCACCCATACCTTGTTACCATGAGGTGATCTGGAACCCTGAACTCCTGACTCTTGACAAGCCAGGGTCCCAGGCAACATGACCCTGGGCCAGCCTGAAAATCCAAACCAGTAACACAGTGGCCCAGGACCCCGAATTCATGACCTTGGGCAAGCCATGACCCCAGACCCCGTGACTCTGGCATGGTCCAGGAACCCGAAAACATGATCCGGGGCTAGTCCGGAACTCAGTATCCTTGACCCTGGGCAAACCAGCCACCGAGACCATCTGACCCTGGCCCAGCTCGGAACCCAGAACCCATGACACTGGGAAAGTCAGTTTCACATACCCCATGACCCTGGGCTGGGCTAGAACCAAGAAGTAGTGACCCTAGGCCTGCCCGGATTTAAGACATCATAATACTGGGCCAGTCGGACCCCCAAACCAAATAAACATGGGCCATCCCAGCACCCATACCCAGGGCTGGCCACGGACAATGAACCACTGACCATTGGCAAGTCAGGGACCCAGACCATGTGACCCTGTGCCAGCCTGTAACCCTGAAGCAGTGACATAGGTCCATCCTTGAACCCTGAATTCATGACTTTGGGCAAGCCAGGAACCCAGGCCACATTACCTTGGTCCGACCCAGAAACCCGAATCGCTGACCCTGAGCTTGCCAGAAGCCATCACACTGGGAAAGCCAGGAACCCAGACTCGGCAACCCTGGCCTAGCTAGGAACCCCAAACCGTGACCCTGGGAAAGCCAGGTACCCATACCCAATGATTCTGGGCCGGGACAGAACCATGAACCAGTGACTCTAGGCCACCTGGAAATAAGACGCTGTAACACTGGGCAAGCCAGTACCCCAGAGCAGGTGACCCTAGCCCAGCTAGGAACCCTGAACCCAAGATAGTGGAAAGCCAGCCACCCATACCCCATGACTCTGGGCCGGGCCCAAACCATGAAGTAATGACCTTAGGATAGCCCGGAACTAAGACGTCATAACAATCGCCCGATAAGGGTCCCAAAATGCATAAACTTGGGCCATCCTGGCACCCATACCCCATTACTGTGCTCCAGCAAGGAACCTTGGACCCCAGACACTTGGCTAGCCAGTGACCCAGATCACGTCACCCTGGGCCAGCTTGGGACCCTGAACCTGTGACACAGGGCTGGCCTGGAACCCCCATTTCATGACTTTGGACAAGCCATGAATCCAGACCCCGTGACCATGTCCCATCCCAGAAACCCAACACCATGACTCAGGATTTGCCCAAGCCTGTGACCCGTGGAAAGCCAGTGACACAGACCACATCAACCTGGGCCAGCCAGGAACTCCGAACACAGGAGTCAGAGCTGGCCCAGAATGCTGAATTTGTGACTTAGGGCAAGCCATGAACCCAGACCCTGTGATGTTGGCCCAGCCCATAAACCAGAAATCGTGACACTGGTCTTGACCGGAACCTAGAATCCGTGACACTGGACAAGCCAGGAACTCAGACTAGGTGACCCTGGCAAAGCTAGGGACTCCAAATCTGTGACACTGCAAAAACCAGGAACCCATACCCCATGATCCTGGGTTGGGCCGGAACTGTCAAACAGTGACCCTAGGCCCACCTGGAACTAAGATGTTAACACTAGGCCCGCAAGGCCCGCAAGGCCCCCAAGCCACACAAACTTAGGCCATCCCTGCACTCATTTCTCATTACGCTGGGCCTGCTTGGAAACCTGAACTTGTCACCCTTGGAAAACCAGGGACCCAGGCGATATGACCCTTGTCCAGTCCAGGACCCCAGAAGAGTTACTAAGAGCTGGCCTGGAACCCTGAATTCTTGACACTGTGCAAGCCACAAACCCAGACCCTGTGACCTTGGCCTGGTCTGGAAACCCGAAATGGTTACCCTGGGCTTCCCTGGAACCCAGAACCCATGACCCTGGCCAAGCCAGGAATCCAGACCAGGTGACCATGTCCCAGATAGGAACCCAGAACCCTTGACCCTGGGAAAGCCAGGTACTCATACCCCATGACTCTAGGGCGGAATAGAACAATGAACCAGTGATCATGGGGAAAAAATGTACCCACACCACGTGTCTCTGGGCTAGGCCACAACCTCAAAGCAGTGACCTTGGGCCCATCAGGATCCAAGACTCCATGATGATAGGGCGCTCCAGACTGCATAAACTTGGGCCATCCTGGCACCTACACACTATAACCTTGGACTGACTGGAACCCCGAACCTGTGACCCTTGACAAGCCAGTGACCTAGACCATGTCAACCTGGGCCTGTCTGGAACCCCGAATGCATGATCCATGTCCTGCCCAGAACCCCGAATTCCTGACATTACGCAAGTCAAGAACCTAGACCCAGTGAACTTGGCCCAACTCTGTAACCCTAAACCGTGACCCTGGGCTTGCCTGGAACACAGGACCTGTGACCCCGGTCCAGCTAGGTACCCTGAACCCACGCCACTGAAAAAGTCAACTACCCATACCCCGTGACCCTGGGCCAGGCTGGAACAAAGAACCAGTTACCATAATCCCACCTAAGACGCTGTAACAGAGGGCCGGTAAGGCCGGTAAGGCCACCAAACCGCATAAACTAAGGCCATCATGGCACCCATACCCCATTACCCTGAGTCAGCCCAGAAACCTGAACCTCTGCCCCGTGACAAGCCAGGTATCCAGGTCACGTGACCCTGGGACAGTTCAGAACTACGAACCCGTGACCCAGGGCCAGCCCAGAACAATGAATTCTAGACTTTAGGTTAGCTATGAACCCAGGTCCGATGACCTTGGCCCAGGCCAGAAACCTGAATCCGTGACCATGGGCTTGCTTGGAAGCCAGAACCTGTGACCCTTGGCAAGCCATTGACCCAGAACAGGTCAACCTGGGCCATCACCGAACCCTAAACTCGTGATTCAGGCCAGCTTGGAACCCAAATTTCTTGACTTTGAGCAATCCACGAACCCAGACCCCTTGACCTAGGTCCAGTCAAGAAACCCAAAACTGTGATGCTGGGCTAGCCAGGAACACAGAATAGTTGACCCTGGCCCAGCTGGTAACCCCAAACCCATGACTGTGGGAAAGCCAGGAACCCATACCCCATGACTCTTGGCCTGGATGAAACCAAGAACCAGTGACCTTAGGCCCACCTTAAATTAAGATGCTCAAACACTGGGCTGTTAAGGCCATTGAAACAAATAATCTTGGGCCATCCTGGCACCCAGAACCCCTTGCCCTGGCCCACCCTGGAATCCTGAACCCCTGACAGGGACCCTGGTCATGTGACACTGGGCCAGTCCAGAACCCTGAACGAGTGACACAGAGCTGGCCTAGAATACCGAATTCATGACCTTAGGAAAGCCATGAATCCAGATTCCATGAGCCTGTCCTGTCCTGGAAACCCAAATCTGTGACCTTGGACCAGTAAGTAGCCAAGACTCCATGAGACTGGAGTGCTCAGGCCCCCAGACCACATAAATTTGGCCTATCCTGGCACCCATACCTTATTAAGCTGTGTCGGCATGGAAACCTGAACCCCTGATCCTTGGCAATCCAGGGACCCAGACTATGTCACCCTGGGCTAGCTTGGAACCCTGAACCCTTGACATAGGACTGGCCCGCTACCCTGAATTTGTGACTTTGGGCAAGCCACTAACCCAGACCCCATGACCTTGGCCTGGCCTATAAACCAGAAACTGTGACCCTGGGCTTGCCCAGAAACTGTGACACTGGACAAGTCAAGAACCCAGGCCAGTTGACCTGGCCTAGCTAGGAACTTTGAACCCATGACCCTGAGAAAGCCAGGTACCCATATCCCATGACTCTGGGCCGGGCTGGAACCACGAATCAGTGACCATAGGCCCACCAAGAACTAAGACGCTGTAACTCTCGGCAGGTAAGGCCCCCAAAATGCAAAAACTTGGGTTTTCCCGGCACCCATACAAAGTTATCCTCAATGGGCCTGGGCCATAGATCCCTGACACTTGGCTAGTGAGGCACCTAGACCACATCACTGTGGGCCAGTCAAGGACACCAAACCTGTGACATAGGCTGGCCCGGAAAGGCGAATTCATGACTTTGGGCAAGCAACGAACCCAGAAGTCATGGCCCTGGGCAATTAGGAACCCTGACCAGTGACCCAGGCCCAGCTAGGAACCCGTGACATGTTATGTACCCATACCCAGTACCCAAGCCAGAACCCCGAACCAGTGACCCTCGGCCTGACCAGAAGTAAGATGCTATAACACTAGGCCGGTGAGGCCCCCAAACTGCATAAACTTGGGCCATCTGGGACTCATCCTCCATTACCATGGGGCAGCCAGGAAAGCTGAACTCCTGACACTTGGCAAGCCACGTACCCAGACCCCGTGACCCTGGCCCGGCTCAGAACCCGAAACCGTGATCTTGGGCTTGCCCAGAACTCAGTATCCTTGACCCTGAGCAAGCCAGGTACCCAGACCACGTGACCCAGGCCCAGCTACGAACCCGAACCCATGACCCTGGGTTTGCCCAAAGCCCAGAACCCATGACCCTAAGCAAACCAGGACCCCAGACCCGGAGACCATGGCCCAGCTAGGAACCCTGAAACCGTGAACCTGGGAAAGCCAGGTACTAAAACCCTATAACCTTGGGCCCTGCTGGAACCACAAACAAGTGACCCTACACCCGCTGTAAACTAAGGTGCTGTAACCCTGACCCAGTAAGGCCACCAAACCGCTTAACCTTGGGCTATCCTGGTAACTGTACCCCATTACCCTGGGCTGCCCCGGAACCCTTATCCCTTGAGCCTTGACAAGCCAGGAACCCAGACCACCTGACCCTGGGACAGCCCGGAACTCCGAACCAGTGACATAGGGCTGGCCCAAAACCTGAATTTGTGACCTTGGGCAAGCTACCAACCCAGACCCCATGATGCTGGCCCGGCCCAGAAGCCGAAACTGTGACACTGGGCTTGCCCAGAACTGAGAACCCTGTACCCTCAGCAACCAGGAATCCAGACCATGTGACCCTGCCCAGCTAAGAACCCCTAACCCGTGAACCTGTGAAAGTCAGGTTCCCATAACCCGTGACCCTGGTCCAGGACAGAACCATGAACTGGTGACCCAGGTCCCACCTAAAACTAAGATGCGGTAGCACTGGGCTGATAAGGCCCCCAAACTGCATAAATTTTGGCCATCCCGGCACCCATACCATGTAACCCTGGGCCGGCCTGGAAATGTGAACTCTTGACCCTTGGAAAGCCAGGGACCCATACCACATGACCCTGGGCCAGCTCAGAACCCCAAACCCGTGATACAGGGCCAGCCCATAACCCCAAATTTGTGACCTGGGGTGAGTTAGTCCAGATAGACTAGAGGAACAAATTTCAGAGACATGCATATAGGTATAAGGAAAGGGTTTATATACAAAAAAAATGTGACACTAAGAAGGCATCCGAATATAGTCCAGTGTAAAGTCATAAGTCCAATATTAACACATATGCCCGAAGTCTGTCTATAAAGCCTGCTTCTGATTCAGGAAGTCACAGGTCAGTGGGTGTAGAATTCTGGTGCTGGCAGGGGTCTCCCTATGGCTCCTCGCTTCCAGGTCTCAGGTCCATCAACAGCATGCCACTCCAGCTATGCCACTCCAGCTTCAGAGGTCTGTCTTCATCAGGGCAAAGCGGAGTGGTCTCTCTGCCGGCTCCTCCAACTTCTCCGACGCTGCCAGCTTGTCTGTGATTAATCGTCTCTGAAACTAACTCCCAACGACTGGGGAAGATAGCTTCTCATCTTCACGAGGGAAATACCGCGAGATTTCCCAGGAGTCTCAGGTGAAAGCCATGCCCACACAGAGGCCTCATCAGCTACTCGAAGGCTTTCTCCTGATTAACAGGCCAAACTCCACCCCTATATTTCAATTATAAAATTAACATAAGCACATCACTGCCACTTGGGGCAAACCACGAACCCAGACCCCGTGACCCTGGCCCTGCCCGGAAACCCGAGAATGTGACCCTGGGTTTGCCTGGAACCCTGAACCTGTGTCTTTTGGCAAGCCAGTGACCCAGAGCACGTCACCCTGGGACAGCCCAGAAGGCAGAACCTATGACCCAGGCCGACCCGGAAAACCGAATTCATGATTTTGACCAAGCCACGGACCTAGAACCCGCAACCCTGGGAAAAACAGGACCCTGACCAGGTGACCCTGGGCTAGGTAAGAACCCTGACCCCGTGACCCTGGGAAAGTGAGGTACCCATGCCCTGTGACCCTTGGCCGGGCAGGAATAATGAACCCATGACCATAGGCCTGACTGGAACTAAGACACAGGAACACTGGATAGGTAAGGCCCCCAAACCGCATAAACTTGGATCATCCTGGTACCCATACCCCGTTATCCTGGACCAGCTGGAGTCCTGAAACCATGACCCTTGGCAAGCCTGGGAACCAGGCCACGTGACCCTGGTCCAGCCTGGAACCCAGAACCAGTGACAGAGGGCTGGCCCAGAACCCTGAACCCATGACCTTAGAAAGCCATTGACCCAGACCATTTCACCCTGGGGCAGCCTGGAACCCCAAAGCAGTGACCCAGGAACAGTCCAGGACCCCAAATTCATGATTTGGGGCAAGTCACAAACCCAGACCCTATGATCCTGTTGCAGTGTGGAAACCAGAAACCGTGACCCTGGGCTTGCTGGTACTCAGAACCCTTGGCCCTGGGCATGCAAGGCACCAAGACCATGTGATTCTGGCCCATCAAGGAACCCTGAACCTGTGAGCCTGGAAAATCCAGGTTCCCATACCCTGTGACCCAGGACCAGGAAAGAAACATGAAGCAGTGACCCTGGGGCCGTCGGAATCCAAGAGTCTCTGACACCCAGGCACTTAGGCCCCCAGACCTCATAAATTTTGGTCTTCCTGGCCCAAATACCCCATCATACTGGGCCAACCTGGAAGCCAGAAATCATGACCCTTGACAAGACAGTGACCCAGACTATGTCACGCTGGACCAGCCCGGAAACCCGAACATCTGACCCTGGTCAAGCCAGGAAAACCAGATCAGGTGACCCTGGCCCAGGTGGGAACCCCGAATCTGTGACCATGGGAAAGCCATGTACCCACACCCCGTGACACTGAGCCTGGCCTGAACAATGACCCAGTGACCCTAAACCCAACCAGAAACAAGACTCTAACACCCAAAATGGTGACCCTGGATTTTTCCAGAATCCCCATCCCGTGAACCTTGGTAAGCAAGTGACCCAGACCACATTAGCTTGGATCATCCCGGAACTCTGAACCTGTGAGACCAGGCCAGCCCAGAACCCCCAAAATCATGGCTTTGTGCAAGCCAGGATCCCAGACCCCACGACCTTGGCCCAGCATGGAAACTTGAAACCATGACCCTGGGTTTTTCCAGAACCCCGAACCCATGACACTTGGCAAGCCAGTGACCCAGACCACGTCACCCTGGTCCAGCACAGAACCCCAAATCTGTGACTCAGGCCGGCATGGAACCTCGAATTTATGATATTGGGAAAGCCACAAACCCACAACCTGTGGCCCTGGGCAAGCTAGGAACCCTGACCCGGTAACCCTGGCCTAGCTAGGAACCCACACCCATAACCCTGGGAAATACCCCAGTGACCATGGGGCAGGCAAAAACAAAGAATCTGTGACCCTAGACCCACCCAGAATTAAGAAGCCATAAGACTGGGCTGGTAAGGTCCCCAAACGGCATATACGTGGGCAATCCCAGCACCCTTACTCATTTACCCTGGCTGGTAAGCCTACATTGAATTATTGGTGCATGATTCAAGTTCTTTCTTTCGCTTTTACTTCTGAGTGGTCATGAGTTTCAGGAACATCAACAAAGTTGCTGGTTCTCTCTATGACAGTGAAAGTAATGGTTGTCAGGCATACCACATTAAGTTCAATGATTCCTTTAGAGAAATCAAACAACGAAATTTCCCCCATTTCGGGGTTTCCTCAATGAGAGTTCTACTTAGCCACTCCTGTAATGAGAGCTCAACTGCTCCCAGGTTATCAGGTCAACGCTGCCTCCCGGAGGATCATACCTCAAAGAACAACCGCACTTCAGCTTCATTTTCATAGATGACTGTTATCAATAGTTTCCTGCTTGTTGACAGGGTTACTACACTGCGTTTAGGAGCCTGTGTTCAATGCTGCTCCCAGGTGTTTCCCATCTCTTTGTGAATAGTCAGTGCAATCAAGTAAGGAAAAATCTTACTTCACGTGGTGGAAACTGAGGGGGTTCCTGAGCTCACCACATCAGTCCTGTCGAAATTTTCTGCAACAGAAGTCAAAAATGGCTTTGCCTTACTTTCCTTGCACTTCTCAGTCAGCATGTCGTGTTAACGCCACCCGGAACCTCAGCTGTGTAGATGGCCATCATTCCGGTCAGTGATGACGCCCGCACGTCAATTTCACACAGAAAAACATCTCTGTCCACAGCTTCATGATCAAGAATCTTGTTGCCGTGGATGTTCATGAGACTCGCTCACGACAGAGTTCCATCTGAGACCTTTCAGAAGTTGCCTTGAATGACTGGTGAATGATTCAAGTGCCTTCTAGTTTCGATTTCATTTCTGGGTGATCTTGAAAATCAGGAACACCTTCATAGTTGCTGTTTCGCAAAATGACAATGAAAGTAATGATTGTTGGGCACACCACATTAGGTACATTGATTCAATGAATCAATGAAAACCAAACAATGAAAAATCAAATAATGAATTTCCCTCCATTTCAGGCTTTCCTCAATGAATGTTCTACGTAGTAACTCCCGTAGTGAGTGCTCTACCGCTCCCAGGTTCTCATGTCAATGCTGCCTCCCAGAGGCTGCTATCTCACAGAACAACCACAATTCAGCTGCATTTTCTTTGACTACAGTTATCAATGTTTCCCTGCTTGAAGATAGGGATACAAAACTGTGTTTAGGAGCCTGTGTTCAGTGCTAATCCGAGCTGTTTCCCATCTCTTGGTTTCACCTACAGATCTGGAAAAGCGGGAGTTTATGAAAATCGGGAGAGGTGAAGGCTTACTTCACACATTGGAAATTGAGGGCGTTCTAGAGCTAACTACACCATTCTTGTTGAAATTTTCTTCAACAACAGTTAAAAATCACTTTGCCTTACATTCCTTGCAATTCTCAATCAGCATGTCTTGTTCATGCCAGCGGGAACCTCAGCTGCGTAGCTGGCCGTCTCTCAGGTCAGGGGTGATGCTCACAGGTTAATTTTGCACAGAAAAAACATCTCTGACCACAGCTTCATGATCATTATGTGGACGTGGACGTGGACGTTCATGGTGTTCAAGACAGAGTTCCTTCTGAAACTTTCGGAGCAGGAGTGGAATGATTGGCAGGTGATTCAAGTTTCTTCTTGTTTTGCTTTTAGTTCTGGGTGGTCATGAGGTTCAGGAAACCATCAGAGTTGCTGGTTGTCTCTATGACAGTGAAAGTAATGGTTGCAGGGTACACCACATTAGGTCCATTGATTCTTTTAGAGAAATCGAACAATGAATTTTTCCCCATTTCAGGGTTTCCTCAATGAGCGTTCTACTTAGCCAGTCCAGTATTGAGAACTCTACCGCTACCAGGTTGTCTGAGCAATGCTGCCTCCAGGAGATTCCTATCTCACAGAACAATCGCACTTCAGCTGAATCGTGCTTGACGACTTTTATCAATGTTTTTCTGCTTACCACCATGGTTACTACACCACGTTTAGAGGATGGTATTCAATGTTATTCTCAATTGTTCCTCATCTTTTTGTAAATAGTCAATGAAATCAGGAAAGGAAAAGGCATACTTCACATGGTGGAAACTGAGAGGGTTTCAGGGCTAACCATAGCAATCCTGTTGAAGTTTTCTGCAACAAGTGTCAAAAATTACTTTGCCTTTCTTTCCTTGCACTTCAGTATGTCTTGTTAATGCCATCCGGAATTCAGCTGGGTAGATGGTCATCTTTCGGGTCAGCGATGATGCCTGCACATTAATATCACACAGAAAAACATCTCTGACCACAGCTTCATGATCATGAATCCTGTTGTCATGCACGTTCATGCGGCTGGCTCAATACAGAGTTCCTTCTGAGACCTTTCAGAACCTGCCTTGAATGATAAGTGGATTCAAGTTCCTTCTAGGTTTGCTTTCATTTCTGGGTGGTCATGAAATTCAGGAACACCTTCATAGTTGCTGTTTCGCTCGATGACAATGAAAGTAATGGTTGTCGGGCAAACCACATGAGGTCCACTGATTCCATTAGAGAAATCGAAAAATGAATATTCCCCAATTTTAGGGTTTCCTTAATGAGCGTTCTACTTAGCCAATCCCGTAGTGAGAGTTCGTCTGCTCCCAAGTTCTCAGGTCAATGCTGCCTCCCAGAGACTCCTATCTCACAGAACAATAGCACTTCAGCTGCATTTTCTTTGCTACAGTTTTCAATGTTTCCTTGATTGACGAAAGGGTACCGTCATTGGCTTTAGGAGACTGTGTTTAATGCTAGTCCCAGCTGTTTCCCACCTCTTGTTTTACCTTCAGAGCTGGAAAAGCAAGAGTTTACGAAAATGGGGAGAGGCGAAGGCTTACTTCACACACAGGAAATTGAGGGGGTTCTAGAGGTAACTTCATCAGTGCTGTTGAAATTTTCTTCAACAAAAGTTATAAATGACTTTGCCTTACTTTTCTTGAACCGTTCATTCAGCATGTCTTGATAACACCACGGGGAACCTGAGCTGCATAGCTGGCCATCTCTCAGGACAGGCATGACATCCGCAGGTTAGTTTTGTACAGAAAAACATCTCTGACGACAACTTCAGTATCATGAATCTTTTTGCCATGGACGTTCATGCAGTTCAACACAGAGTTCCTTCTCAAACCTTTCAGAGCCTGCTTTGAATGATTGACAGGTGATTCAAGTTCCTTCTTGCTTTGCTTTTATGTCTGGGTGGTCATGAGGTTCAGGAACACCATCATACTTGCTGGTTTTCTCTATGACAGTGAAAGTAATGGTTGTCGGGCACACCACATAAGGTCCACTGAGTCCTTCAGAGAAATCGAACAATGAAATTTCCCCCATTTTAGGCTTTCCTCAACAAGCACTCTACCTACCCACTCTCGTAAAGAGAGCTCTACCACTCCCAGGTTCTCAGGTCAATGTTGCCTCCCAGAGGGTCCTATCTCACAGGGCAACCGTACTTCAATGCATCTTTTTTGACTACAGTTATCAATGTATCCCTGCTTGCCGCCAGGGTGTCTACACTGCATTTAGCAGCCTATGTTCAATGTTACTCACAGATGTTTCCCATCTCTGGGTTTCACCTTCAAAGCTCGAGATGCAATAGTGTATGTAAATCAGGAGAGGCGAAGACTTACTTCACACTGTGGAAACTGAGGGGGTTTTAGAGCTAACTACATCAGTCCTGTTGAAGTTTTCTTAAACAAAAGTGAAAAATGACTTTCCCTAACATTCCTTCTACTTCTCAATCAGCATGTCTTCTAAACGCCACCAGGAACCTCAGCTGCGTAGCTGGCCATTTCTCAGGTCAGGGATGACGCCCAAAGGTTAATTTCGCACAGAAAAACATCTCTGACCACAGTTTCATGACCATGAATCTTGTTGTCATGGAAGTTCAATCAGTTCAACAAAGAGTCCCTTCTGAAACATTTCAGAGCCTGTGTGGAATGATTGGCAGGTGATTCAAATTCCTTCTTGTTTTGCTTTTAGTTCTGGGTGGCCATGAGCTTCACGAACACCATCATCGTTGCTGGTTCTCTATGACAATGCAGGTAATGATTGTTGGGAACACCACAATAGGTACATTGATTCATTTAGATCAATCAAACAATGAATTCTCCCCCATTTCAGCTTTCCTTAATGAGCAATCTACTTAGCCACTCCTGCAGTGAGCACTCTACAGCTCCCAGGTTCTCAGGTCAATGCTGCCTCCCAGAGGCTCCTATCTCACAGGACAACCGTACTTCAGCTGTACCTTCTTTGACTAATGCTAACAATGTTTCCCTGCTTTCTGCCAGGGTGACTACACTGCGTTTAGGCACCTGTATTCAATGTTACTCCCCGCTGTTTCCCAACTCTTTGTAAATAGTCATAGACATTGGGAAAGGACAAGGTTTTCTTCACATGCGGGAAACTGAGGGGGTTCCAGATGTAACCACTTCAGTCCTGTTGAAATTTTCTGCAACAAAAATGGCTTTGCCTTACTTTCCTTGCACTTCTCAACCAGCATGTTTTGTTAACGCCACCCGGAACCTCAGCTGCCTAGCTGGCCGTCTTTCAGGTCAGTGATGATGTCTGCACGTTAATTTCGCACAGAAAAACATCTCTGACCACAGCTTCATGATCATGAATCTTGTTGTCATGGGCATTCATGCAGTTCAACACAGACTTCCTTCAGAAATATTTCAAAGCCTTCATGGAATGGTTGGCGCGTGACTCATATGCCTTCTTGTTTCGCTTTTACTTCTGGGTGGTCATGAGGTTTAGGAACACCATAATACTTGCTGGTTTTCTCTGTGACAGTGAAAGTAATGGTTGTCGGGCACACCACATAAGGTCCATTGATTCCTTTAGAGAAATCTAACAACGAATTTCCCCCCGTTTCAGGCTTTCCTCAAGGAGCATTCTACTTAGCTACTCCTGTAATGAGCGCTCCACCGCTCCCAGGTTCTCAGGTCAATGCTGCCTCCCAGAGGCTCCTATCTCACAGGACAACCGTACTTCAGATGCATCTTCTTTGACTACTGCTATCAATGTTTCCCCGCTTGCCGCCAGGGTGACTACACTGCGTTTTGGAGCCTGTGTTCAATGTTACTCCCAGCTGTTTCCCAACTCTTTGTAAATAGTCAATGAAACGGGGAAGGAAAAGTGTTATTTCACATGGTCGCAACTGAGGGGGTTCCAGAACTAACCACATCAGTCCTGTTGAAATTTTCTGCAACAAAAGTGAAAAATGACTTTGCCTTTCTTTCCTTGCAATTCTCAATCAGCATGTTTTTTTTTTTAAAGCCACCCGGATCTCAGCTGCGTGGTGGCTATCTTTCCAGTCAGTGATGATGCCCACACGTTAATTTCACACAGAAAAAACATCTCTATCCACAGCTTCATGATCATGAATCTTGTTATCGTGGACGTTCGTGAGGCTGGCTCACCACAGAGTTCCATCTGAGACCTTTCAGAGGCTGCCATGAATAACTGGTGGATGATCCAAGTTCTTTCTAGTTTTGCTTTCAGTTCTGGGTGGTCATGAAGTTCAGGAACACCTTCACAGTTGCTGTTTTGCTCAATGACAATGAAAGTAATGCTTGTCGGGCACACCACATAAGGTCCACTGATTCAAATCAAACAACAAATTTTCCCCCATTTCAGGCTTCCCTCAATGAGCAGGCTACTTAGTCATTCCTGTAATGAGAGCTCTACCGCTCCCAGATTCCCAGATCAATGCTGCCTCTCGGAGGCTCCTATCTCACAGGACAAGCGTACTTCAGCTGCATCTTCTTGGACTATAATTATCAATATTTCCCTGCTTGTCGACAGGATTACTATGCTGGCTTTAGGAGCCTGTGTTTAATGCTACTCCCAGCTGTTTCCCATCTCTTGGTTTAACATTCAAAGCTTGAGCCGCAAGAGTTTATGGAAATTGGGAGAGGCAAAGGCTTTTCACATGGTGGAAATTGAGGGGTTTCTAGAGCTAACTACATCAGTCCTGTTGAAATTTTCTTCAACAAAATTTTAAAAATGACTTTCTTCACCACATTTGTTTGTGCACCCATTTTACTTCAGCGATCATGTTGGGCCAGTGAGCCTCGAGGAATGCCAGAATCATAGAACAAAGTGTTCTTGCATTTAGAGAGCACCAGTGTGAGGGCCTGACCACTAATTTTATAGCAGTTTTCGGCTTATACAAAATTGTGTTAATGCAGAGTTTCCATATGTTATAATCTCCCTCTTCACAGTTAATCCTGCTATAAATATACTGCATTAGTGTAGTACATTTGCTAAATTTGTTGAGTTAGCATTTATTCACTATTATGAAAAATTCATTGTTTACAGTAGGGTTCATCTTTGTATGGCATACTCCAATGTGTTTTGATAAATGCATAATATTAATTATCTATGATTACAGTACCATGCACTATAGTTTCACTTCCCTAAGCATATTCTTTGTTTTATTCACTGCCTTATTCTTACTGAAATGATGACCTTTGCATCTATTCCACTCTCTCTAGACTTTCCAAAATGCCCAGTAATTCTGAATATTAGGTACTGGGATGTTAGTCACCAGCTCAGTTATTCAAACCAATCAATGGAGCAAAATGTGAGGCTGTCTGCTTCAATAAAGATTTGCAGTCTTAGAAACTAGGTTTGTTAAGAGTCAAAATCATTACAGTGGAAATAGGTTGATATTTTAATGATCTTTTCAGAATGTCAAATATTTGGAATACTGTAATCAATAACTACTTTATTCTGACCTCTTTTATTCCTCTGTGATAGCTGTTGAAGTCACCCATTAAGACAAAAGCTTTAAATGAAAGCAAATATGTAATCAATCTTATAGTAAGAAGTCAAAAAGAAGAAAGGTAGTGCTAATTTTCCCAATGTCCCATTTGTCTCTCTGATATGGTGCTGGATGGAAATATACTAGTGTAATGTAGAAGATTGTCTCCCTGCTGAGAAAACCTGAGACAGAGTTTCCTGCATTTTTTATACAGCTTGAGTTGGCATTGACTTGATGACAGTGTAATTGGCTGGAGTGTTTTAGGGGTCAATGAGAGGCAGAAGGCAGTGCAGAGGCAGTAGACGTAAAGATGTACCAAATATAATATGAGAGGAGAGCAGTCATCTTCAAGGTCCTCCAGGAAGGTGTGTGGACAGTGGTACCTGAGAAAAGCTTCAACTTTAGCTTTCCCAGTAAGAAGATCTCTAAATGGGGATGACCAGAATGCAGCATTCCATAAAAGCAAAGTCATGGGGGAGGGAAGGGTAAGCACAGTAAGGGGGTGAGCTGGAGGTGGAGGGCTGAATCCTTGTCAACAACCACCTCCAGCAACTGAAATGCACCAGCTATGCTGGTATGAGGACAACTTTCCCACATGAAGTCTGACAGGAAAAGTTGTACCTGTAAGATCACACATAGGGTCTTGACTGGAGCTGGAACTGAACTTTGTTTAATGTTCTTCCGTGTGTGTGTGTGTGTGTGTGTGTGTGTGTTTATAACTCATTTCTTTTTATTGTTGAATTACCACAATTTGTTTATCTACTCATCCTGTTTAGTCACAGTTTAGGGCAATTATGAATAAAGTTGCTATAAATATTCATGTACAAGTTTCTGAGGATATAAATTTTCAATTCACTTTGATGGATTATAATTGCTGAATTGCATGGGTATACTTTGTTTGGCTCAAAAGAAAATGGCAAATTATCTTCCAAAATGGCTATCCCATTTAGTAGTCCCACAGTAATAAATGATAGTTCCTGTTGCTTCATATCTTCACAAGTATTGGATTTGTAAGTGATTTCATTTTCAACATTCTGACTAATAAACATTTATGGATAGTTCACTATTTTGTTAATATTACAATTGTCTAATGACATATTAAATGGAACATCATTCTATATACTTGTTTGCCATTTGTGTATCTTCTTTGTTGATGTATCCTATTGTTCTTATTTTTTATTTGGGGATTCTTGTCCTTATTGCTGGGTTTAAGAGTTCCTGTGTCTTTTGAAATTGAGATCTAAGATCCTGATATGGCATTGTGAAAGAATAAAGAACCTAAAAAAAAGCCCCAAACCAAGATCACCTCCATCGAGTCAATACTGACTTATAGCTATCCCCCCGTGGATTTCTGAGACTGTTTACTGGAGTATAAAACTCAGGTTTTCTTCTACAAAGGTGCTGTGAAGATTTAGAAAGAACCTGTGCAGAGTCCCTGATAGCTTCTTGGGATGATCTTTCCCAAAACCTTTTCCTTCCTCAATGGAAATTTCACAGAATCGCTTTCATGAGGCGGGCCCCTGAAAAATTCTTGGTAATCATATCCTGGAGAGGAAATACTGAGGAAGCCATGCTGGCTGGCATAGATTTCTTCCTCCTATGAGTCTCTAATTAAAATTTTGTTAGTTTATGTTCTCTGGAGAATTAAAACTAGTTACACTTGTATGTATTATAAATAGAAAGATATTTATATCAAGAAATAGCTTACACCATTGTAGAAATAGGTAAATCCATCCCTGTTCAAGTCATGCATCCCCTAAATCCTGGGAGCTGATAATCAGGAAGCAAGATATTGAAACAGAGATAACAGAGCACAGGCTCATCGATGCAAATGTTGGACATCACCTGAATAAATCCACTGTTGGTAGTCTGAAAGCTCCTGAATTCTGCAGGTATTGTAATAAGAAGTCAAAAAACAGACTCAAGATCCAGATCCAACAGAAAGCAAAGGGCCAAAGACTCTCTTCAGTCACTCTCTCTTATACAATATGCCTTATGATAACAAGGATATTTCATCAGACTTTGGTGAAAATGATAGTTTTAGCTCCAATCATATCCTTACCCAGGAGTGTCTAGGTGGCATAATGCATATCACAATAGTGGTGCCCTATATCTTCCAAAAGTGAATCTTTCTGATTCTTGCTTATCTCTTCCTATTTTTACCTATTTAAAAACATCTATATGCGAGAAAGTCATCAGAGAAACTGTATTATATGAAGAAGAATGTGGTATTAGGATTGTAGGAAGGCTTATTAACAATTTAGGATATGGAGATAACACAGCCTTGCTTGCTGAAATAAAGATTTTGTTGAGGAAGATTAGGGATTGTAATCTTTAGTATTACAATTCAGTGTCAGGAGGACCAAAATCCTCATAGCTTGACCAATAGCTAACATATATGTTAGAAAGAGTTCTCTAGAGAAACAAACCAAGACACTAATAACTATATATATATATATAGGCTAACATAAAAATCAACAGTTATAAAGCAGTACAATTGCTCAGGTCAACTCACTTCCATGAGACAGCTTATACACTGACAGTCCCTCAAGTCTTGAGGGCATTTTGTATAACAATTCAGGCTATCTAGCTACAGGCAACAAACAGCAAGCATCAGTGGTTACTGAGATGACAGTACCCAGTCCAAGAGATGTATATTCCAGTCAAGTGGCAAAGCAGTTCTTGAAAGAAACTCAAATTATAGCAACAGAGTCCACGGGTGAGGTGTCCCACAGGTAGTGTAGTGTGCAAATAGGGGCACAGAACAAGCAAGGCAGCTGCACACTGGTCTGATGATCAAAGAGCAAGAGACTAGAAGGGTGAGGCTCACCAAGCCCTTTATCTCTCTGCCCTTCAACCAGTTCCACATGTGTTCATTGTCCATGTTGGTGCATTAAACCTACCTATCACAACATCATAATAAATGAAGAAAAGGTTGAAGTTGTCAAGGTTCATGTCTTGCTTGAATCCACAACCAATTTTCATGAATGCAGTAGTCAAGA